>JAJEJO010004920.1:174930-211664 GCA_020662805.1 Glaucomys volans | reverse complement strand
TTTTTTTTTTTTTTTTTTTGAACCGGGGATTGAACTCAGGGGCACTCGGCCACTGAGCCACATCCCCAGCCCTATTTTGTATTTTATTTAGAGACAGGGTCTCACTGAGTTGCTTAGGGCCTCACTAAGTTGCTGAGGCTGGCTTTGAACTAGCGATCCTCCTGACTCAGCCTCCCGAGTTGCTTGGATTACAGGCGTGCGACACCACACCCGGCTTAGGGCTCAGTATTTAAGTGTCACTTGTTTCAATCTTGTGTGTGTGTGTGTGTGTGTGTGTGTGTGTATGAATTGTTTGAATTTCTCACCATTATAACTCCAGAGCTAGCCTATTTCCTGGTTCATGGTAGGCACTCAACATGTATTTGTGCAATGTTTAATTAAAACATTTAATAAAGTAAACAAGGTTTGAAGATATTATATGACCTGGTCTAGACTGCACAAATGAGGACAAGGATTATAACCAGGCCTGGTTAAAGTCCTATTGCTTTTCCAACACATAATGTTTTGATTATGTTGGTGTGTACATGGTTCTAGGAACCTAACCTGCAGCCTCACACATGCTAGGCAAGCCTGCTACCACTGAGCCACATCCCCAGCCCAATGTTTGTTTTTTTTTAACACCTTTTTATTTAATTTTGTGTGTGGTGCTGAGGATCAAACCTAGTGCCTCACACATGCTAGACAAAGCCCTCCACCACTGAGCCACAATCCCAACCCCCAATGTTTTGATTTTAATGTTCATGTTCATGGAAAAACACAAGTGCATGCATTTATACTTTTATTTCAAAAGCAACTGTCAGTATATTTAAGGTAAGATTGCAAGTTTCAAACCAACAAGAGAGAAAGTAAATATAGCCAAAGAAATTGAGTCAATAAAAAAATGAATGAAAAGAAACCTCAAAGAAGCCTAGAAATAAGAAGTCTAATAGAAATATGGGCAGAGAGCATGAATAGCTGACAGGGTAAGAGAAACAATACGCACCCTGGGGCTGAGGTATCGCCTGTGGTGGAGCATTTGCTGCATGCCTGAGGCCCCGATTTCCATCCCCAGTGCTGCAACTAAAGTACAACCTTACTAAAACCCAAAGAATTTAAAGAAGGCTGGGTGTGTAGCTCAGGGGAAGAATGTCTATTTACCATGTGTAAGACCCCAGGTTCAATCCACACACCATGAAAAAGAAAAAAAAAATTAACCTAGTGAAAGGAACATGTTTTTCTATGTTTCAGTATAAACTTGTTTTAATCATTTGAATTCTCATTTTGACAATATCTATTAAAATGAAAAATATTCCAATCCTTATCAGTATCCCAGGGTTTTAAAAATTATTTTCTTTTATAAAATTTGTTCAAACATTTGGGGCTCATGTTTCTTTATAACCAGACCGGCAATGGAACTTTTCCCATTTCCATATCAAACATACCAAAAAGAGAGACAATTATAAATGGGCCTCATTGTACCCATAAGCCAGATTTGATACTAAAATAAATATCAAGGATTTGCCTCCCCTTGCCGTATCTATTTTCTCTCTCTCTCTCTCTCTCTCTCTCTTTCTCTCTCTCTCTATTACTGAAATATCTTAAAACAAATCCCAGATTTTGTGTCACTTTATGTCGAAAAACTTTGATCATTTTCTCACTTAATCATATGCCATTTTCATGCCTGAATGGATTAAAATTAAATCATTGACATCAATTAATACCCAGTCCATATTGAAATATACCCAACTATATAAAAAATTGTTTTTACATTGATTTGGTTGAATCAGGATCTATCTATCTATCTATCTATCTATCTATCTATCTATCTATCTATGTACATGTATATACATGTATATACATACATATGTGTATATATATATAGATGAATGTATTTGGGGGTACCAGAGATTGAACCCAGGGTTGCTTAACCACTTATCCTTATCCCCAGACCCATTTCATATTTTTAGACAGAGATTCACTAGGTTGCTGAGGTTGGTCTCACCCTTGCAATCCTCCTGCCTCAGCCTACCTAGTTGCTGGGATTTCAGGCATAGGCCACCTCACTAGGCATAAAATGCTATATTTTGAATATAGCTGTAATGTCCCTAATATAAAGCAGTCCCTCCCTTCTTCTTCTTCTTCTTTATTATTATTATTATTATTTTTTGTCATTGACTCAAAGAAACCCTTCATATAGCCTCAGAGAGTCTGACGTTCTGGATTTTTTCTGCTTTCTTAATTTATCTTTCAGTTCCCACTTCAGTAATACTCTAAAGTGTTGCTGTGGCCTTTATAGTTCATCACATCAAAAGGCACATAAAACAGAACTTGAACTTCAGAAAAGTGTGACCTTTGAACTCTTTGAGATATCCAAATTACCCAATGAGTTCAGATGAGAACACTCCTGGCCCTCCTCCCTCTGTTGTACATTTCCCCTGAACTTTTTATTTAATTATTTCACTCATTGATCTTTATCTGAATCAATTTTTTCATTAGGGGTTACAAAATAGTAATATTTTTCCTTCTTTTACTCTACATTTAATAGCTGAAATTTTTCTATAAAATATTTCTGATCAACTAAGTCCAATATGTAACAGTGGTCCACTTTATGCTTTGAATATACCCCTTGCTGCTCTACCACTGCAAATGATTTTTCAAATGGACACATTTCTTTCTCTTCCTCTCTCCCTGCTCCTCCATAATTTCTCTCCCTCCCTCATCTCAGGGAAAGCAGGATTACCTTTCTTCCCCATTTTAGGCAGATTTATCTGTCCCTGAGTACAGATCCACCATAGGAGTAAAGTAATCCAGACTTTGGGGATGGCACCAGAAGATCTGAGAAACGACTATCTTTCAAATTAACAAGTGGATCACAGAGAACAAGTTCTCCAACAGAGAACACATGGAGTGAAGCCTTAGAATCACCTCTGTAAAACCCCCAGGGTTTCTGCTTTGCTGGCAAAGCAATAAACCTTTTTCCTTTTTCTCAAAACCATGTCCTTGTAACTGGATTGGCATCAGGGACAGTTACTGACCTTTGGCACCCCAGATGGGAACCGAGAGGAGCCGCTGCTCTAGATTTCTTAGGCAGGCCTGGTTCTCCAAGGAACCCCACTTCTATGCTGAGGATTAAAGGTGGCTGGTGAACTTCTTGACAGCCAGCTGCTGGAGAGTTCGGAAACAGGTGAGTTTGCCTTGGGTATATGCAAGAGATTCTGTATGTACAGGTGCTGAGGTCCAGCCTTAGCAGGGGTTGTGGCACAGCTTGGTGAGGGGACGGCATCGGCGACAAGAATAAAGCGACACAAACTCGAAGATCTGAGGCCTAGTTTTAACTCTACTGTTTCCTGGCTAAGTTCCAAGTTCAGCTACTGTTTCACACACAATCTATATATATCTATACATTCAACCTGAGTACATTCTTTTGAGGTTACATAGAAGGGGAGGTGGTAAAGCTCTAAGGGAATGTGATGGACATAAGTATAATCAAAACAAATCAAGTTCTACTTTTCTAAACAAAACATCACTAAACCATTAACTGGTTCTGGTTTTCGTCTTACTAGGAATGATAAGAGCCGAGGCTATCCTTATAGGTTTAACATGTCATGGTTTAAAGTTATGTCACGGATAACAGCTGTACTTTAGACATCTCTGGGTGGCTGATATGCAGCATAAATACCTTTTGACCTGTTTGTAGTATATAAAGGGGAACTTCCTTTTGTTAATCGTTAAATGACACCCAAGATACAGCTTCCCATCAATCTTATATGTAATCCACTGTGGTCCCTGAACTGTGAAAACAGTTTCACTAAGAGGGGGGCACATTCTGGTTTGGGCTAAAGCAGTCAGGCAGTCTGGCTACGTTAAGCTGAGAGCAGTGGACAATTTTTTTTTTTTTTTTTTTTTTTTTTTTTTTTTTTTTTTTTTTTGCGGTGCTGGGGATTGAACCCAGGGCCTTGTGCTTGTGAGGCAGGCACTCTACCCACTGAGCTATATCCCCAGCCCAGACAAAACTCTTGTTGATATAACTCACAACATTTTTTCTGTTTGCTTAAGGTAATATTAATATTAAATCAATTAAGTCTTGAGCAGTGTTATTTTTATGTTCCAAATCACTTAATGTCTGATTTTTTACTGAAATCTTTAAATGTAAACATACAATAAGAAATAACACAAAAACAAGAAGGAGCATGCCACGTCCACATATCCCAGAAGATTAGACCGTGCAAGAATCTTCCTTATTCCCAGTGGAACCGTCTCAAGCACTGAAGGGAACAGTGGTGGGCGTGGCATACAGGCATTTATGCAGTTGCATGATCAGGGGTCTGAACCATCAGGAAGTTGAAGGTGCCAGAAGGCACTGCCTCTGTGCAAGAATAGCAGGACAGCAGAAGAAAGTGTTAAAAAGGTTGACATCTTTTAAACCCAGTGCTGGCACTCCCAGCCCTGCTTCTAACCCTGGCTCCTGGCAGCTGCAGATCATCTCACTCTGGTCTAAGACACTAGCCCTAAATTGGTTAAAAACGAAACAAAACAAAACAAAAAACAAAAACAAAAAACCAGGAAAGCTGCCTGGGCTATAGAAAAAAGAGCACCTGGCCTCTGCCCTGCCTTCATCTTTTTGTCCATGTTGTTGGCCACAAAAGATGTGGCAGTAGATTTCAGCACTGTTACTTATGACCTGGGCACAGGAATAGTCTCCCCTTTTAAGATCTGACAGGACACACATTTGGCCAGGGGATATGTACCACTGGGGGCAAGCAGTTCTTGCTATAACAGTATCCCATCAAACTAGATGGCTGGGGAGATGGGAAGGATAAATAACTGCACCCAGAAAAGAAAAAGGCAGAACTCAGGCCAAGTCCAGTTTTGTAGGCAGACTCTGCAAAGGGATCTTCAAGGAAGCCTGAAGAAAAGGATGGAAAGGGCCTCCTCCATTGCATATCAATATGCCTAGTATAAGAAAAAGGCCCAAAGAAGCCCCTGGGTACAATTGACTATGGGATCTGTCTCCTGGAAGGAGGCCTAGGTGGCATTCTGTCGGGAGACAGATAGGATGAACAGGCCACTCAGGGACTGGGGCCTCATACCCCTTTTCCTGTGCTCTGTGAACACAATATTCTATGGTTTCAGTAAAATAGCTCTTCTGTGGCTTGTGAATCTGTCACCTCCAAGGTTCACAGAATTTCTTGTTACTTTCTGTTAGTGACTGATAATCTGCCAAAAGTAAGTTCTTATGCAAGGCTTGACCTTTAAGATGTATGGCTCCTTAAGGGCAAACATAAAAGACAGTGTTACATAGTAAAGTGTTACATAGTAAAGACAGAAGCAGCTTCCAATGTGACATGTGCTCCATCTCTCTCAAATAAAGCTCTTCTCCTCTGATTTTGGTGTGCAGTCCTAGTCCCTATGTTCCTAAAAGTTTGCTGTTCAGGTTAAGGCCTCCGGTGTTGCAGCCCCATGCAACAATTGACAGTGGGAGATCACTTAAATTGGATGGCATTGTGATAATGCTAATGGAGACAGGTCAGGCTCAAAAATATCTTGTGCTTCAACCCTTTGAATGCATCTTGGGGGAATAAAGATTAAGGCACAGTTTATGTATGTACTGGATTGTCCAGCCGTCTCCTGGGATGAAATTTGTTCTGTAAATTACATGCACAGATAATATTCATAAGTACTGTTTCAGAATCTGAATTTAAGAAAGGGTCCAAAACTAGAAAAGATAAAATAAAGTTATAGGTATGTGAATATATTTTAATATGGACAATTAGAAAGTTAAAGAAATGTTTCTGGATGAGGAAGTATTTTGTCTGGTAAAGTAATATTCTTGTGCTAAAGTCCTAGATGAAAAAGGACAAAAATAAGAATGTAAAGAAGTTGTGAATGTTTAAGAATCACAAGGTCTGTGAAAAGAAAACCTCAAAAATATTGTGTTTTTTATTAAATTGGCTATAATTAGCACAGTCAAAATTATTTGAACTTTAATGTACTCATATGAAGCAAAGTCTGAAACATTGATCTGCTCTTATGGATCAAGATAATGATTTCTTATATTTCTTAGGTTTTATCACTTGGGGAAACAAAGTCTTAGAGGAATTAATGTTTGTATCGGTTTTAATGCCCTAAATGATTACTTTGTAACTGGTTAACAAGAGACTGTTATTTAGGTTATAACAAGATAGTTGACACCCTAAATACATGTGCATCAGAGAAGGGTCTGTCTAAGCCTTGTCTAAGTGTTATGTAAAAGTGTATAAAATGACATTTTATGTAAGTTTATTGGCAAGATAAACCCATAAGTGCTCTCTTTTATACATTGTATCTGATATTAGGGTCCACACTGTCATTTGAACACCTATCATATTTGTTTGCTTGACTAAGTCAATTTCTGATCATTCACACTATTTCCTTAAACTCATAAGAGATTTAAGACTGTCCTTTGATTTTTATTAACCCATGCAGACCTGTGATTATTGTTACTGTACACTCTGGATTCTAAATTGTGCTTTAAAAATTCAGCTTAGTTAAATAGCAGAGCACTTTTCCAACGTGATGTTCTCCAAATGAAAATTCGGTGTAGCAAAATCTCACATTTGTATAAAAATAACAAATTTGCCAGGCGTGGTGGCGCACGCCTGTAATCCAAGCAACTTGGGAGGCTGAGTCAGGAGGATCACGAGTTCAAAGCCAGTCTCAGCAACTTAACAAGGCCCTAAGCAACTCAGTGAGACCCTGTCTCTAAATAAAATACAAAATAGGGCTGGGGATGTGACTCAGTGGCCGAGTGTCCCTGAGTTCAATTCCTGGTTCCAAAAAAAAAACAAAAACAAATTCATGTCACTTGATATTTTATAGCTGGATAAAGCAACCTGTTGTCAATAAGTTATATATACAATTTTGTGTTACTCTTCTGATTGAAATTGAGATTGAAATGCATTTTTATTGCTACAACCTGATCTGTTTAAAGGTGACATTGTAAAACATGGAAACATTCTGCCACTTTTTCCACAAAAGGAAAGTTAAAAGCTCTCTTAGCCTTTCTTTGATTCATGTTTCAGATGTAATGCTGTATTGCATTATTTGTGAACTGCCCCACCTCACCTGAGATAAGACTCTGCCTCCCACCTTACTCCATGTTAGAATGGCTCAAAAATAGGCTACACTTCAGCTCATTTAAAGTTATGATCAAAAGATTGATTTTTGTTGTAAAGATTACTGTGATCTCAAACAGGGGATATAACATATAACTAAGTAAAGGTTCAAGATTATAAGAGTCATCTTTCTTGGTTCATAGTTATTACACAAAAAGAGTATGTTTTTGCTGTGTTAATTTCATTTTGTATTTTCCTTGTAAACTTATCACTGTTGCCTGTTAGTTTTTGCAGAGTTACTGCTTAAAAAAAAATGGGTTAATATGAGATAATGTGCCGTCACCTACAGGACAGATAGTATATAATGCTGACCACCAATACTAATACTGATCCCAATTAAATCAAGAGGATAACTGTAAAATTATAAATATTGAAGTTATGAACTGTTACTCCCTCTTCAGGACTGGTGAAACTGGCTTTCAGGGGGTTTAAAACCAAAAAACTTGGAGACCAAAGTCAAGGAAGTAAAAGGGCCAAGGAAAAAGCAGCCAACACATTGGTCCTTGCCCTCCAGGGTCAGCCAGGACCCAGAGAGTGATGGGATCCCTCTCTGGGCATTACAACTCTGATGAGTCACTGATCTGCTGATCAGGGAGATCAAGAGAACCCTAGAAAACAGGAAGTCAACCAATGCACATTCTGCAAATATGAGGGTCATTGGAGATGGAAATGACCAACTTGGTCTTAAACACCTGGTAGGAGAGAGTATAGCCTAAGCAGAATGCTACATGGGCATTTAAAAAGAAAAACAAGTTTTTTGTTTAATGTAATTTAAGATGTACACTTGCCATCCACACCAATACTAATTAAAGCTGGAGAGTATAAAGAAAGTGTTTTTGTGTGAGAGTGCCTGATAATAATGATCACAAAGGACTCCAGAGTCGCCAGTTTCTCTGAGTTAATTTGAGTCTGATCTCCTAGACTACAAATTTTCCTAACCTCCTACATTGATGAATTTGATCTCTTTTTCACTGACAAAAATTATGAGTTACTATCCTCATGGTTTTCAGAGACTGGCTGAAATACTAATCGCTTTTGTGCTAATTGTTTACAGAAAAGTAATTCTTTGGTGTCTTGTTTAGTGTTGGCTCAGCCTGATCCCTGCCCTATGTATGCCTTGCTATCTGCCACTGTGGACCTCTGGACTGCTCTGATGCTGAATGACTTTCATTGTACATGCACCACCTGATAGGAAGAAATTTGGGTGACTCCCCCCAACTTCACCCTCTTACAGTAGGAAGCAGCTTAAAGGTGTCACTGCCCATTTTTCCATAATGGACTGTAGAAATTGACAGTGAGGAAATGTAACAGTGACTCACTTTATGTTTTGAATAGATCCCTTGCTGCTGTACCACTGCAACTGATTTTTTAAATGGGTATGTTTCTTTCTCTTCCTCTCTCTTTTCCTCCATAATCTCTCCCCCTCCCTAATCTCAGGGGAAATAGGATCACCTTTCTCTCAAATTTCAGGCAGATTTATCTGTCCTTGTGTACACACCCACCATAGGAATAAACTAATCCAGACTTTGGGGGTGGTACTAGAAGATCTCAGAAATGACTATCTCCCCAATTGACAAGTGAATTACCACTCCACCAGAGAACACAGGGAATGCAGTCATTGAATCACCTCTTTAAAGCCCTCTGTTCCTGCTGATGGGCAGAATCACAACCTTTGGGACAGGAGTCCCCTGTTTCTTCATTGCTTGCAAAGCAATAAACCTTCTTTTTCCTTTTTTCAAAATGATGTCCTGGTTACTGGATTGGCATCAGGAATAAGGACTGAGCTTTTGCCAGCATGAATACTTTGGCAAATCTCCTTGGCTTAGTTGTTGTTTTATGATTGAATTGTAAGTATGCTTGACATTGTAAACTTTGTTTTTCTACTTGAGTTGAAATTTACTATTAGCATGTGCACTGAGGATAATGCCCTAACATTTTCAAAAACTATGTAAAATTTGCCATACAATTTTTTTTTTATTTAGAATTTACAAATTTATATATTCTTTCCTAGAGAAGAAAAAAATGAAAAATACGGGGTGAGGGAAAACTTGAAGACAAAGGCCTGACAAGACTCAGGAAAATCATCAAGGCATTGTCTGCCTACAAGCCAGCAGAAAGCAATCGTGATGGGTGCCCCTCACGTCCCTTGAGGGGAGGTTCCCGGGTTCAACCCCCAGCCCTAGGAACCCAGCCCCTGGAGCACCCGGACAGTGACGCAAGGTATCGAGGTCGTCAGGGCACACCACGGCACAGCCAGCCTTCCCAGACGTGCCCTTCACTGTGGGGCTTCCAGCATTTACAAGGCCGTTTTCCTTTTAAGAAAGATGCTGAGTCAAAAAAAAAAAAAGGCGGGGGGGGACAGGGGAAAGGTTCCCCCTGCAGTGAGAGTCCTCGGGCGCCCCCCCACCCCAGGGAGGCGAGTCCTGCGCGCAGCGGGGTGGGCCCGCACAGGCTCTACTTGGGCTCCTCGATCACACCTTTGCTAAGGTCTGTCATTTTGGGATATTTTACTTTCCTCTGGTCCAGCTCATTCTGAGCCCAAGGGTGTTGATTCGCGATTTTCATAATCTAGAACAGCTTGGTTAACTTCACTCCAGACCTTTTGCCTCTGCATCGTGTGGAGGAGGTCTCCGAAGGATGACTCCTCCTCGGGGCTATAGAAGGCCAGCAGGGCCAATGTGCGCTCCGTCTCCATGAGGCACTCTGCTCTCCTCCCCCTGCTCTGCCAGCTGTCTGGGCAAACGCGCTGCCTCGGTCTCTCGCTGCCGGATCAGCTCAATCAAATGCTGCCGCTGCAGATGAATGTAAAGGTACCGGTTTGTGTCCAAGAGCTCCGGATGAAGGCTGTTGATCAATGCGATGGCCTCCTGAATCTGACCCTTCAGAATCATTTCCCGAATCTTGATTCGTTCATCAAGAGTTTCCAGATCCACGCTGGGTTCGATCCCCGATTCCATGCGAAACTTCTCCGCTGCTTCTTTAAAGGCCTCTGTGAGCAGGTAGTTCAGATGAGGCGGTTCATGTCCGCCCGCTGGACATGCAGGTTGTTGAGCTTTCCCCTCCACTCATCTCTTGTGATTTCATCAGGCTTCTCTGCATAACTCATTCTGGTTTATTTCTTGCGAATCGCGAATCCCGCCTCCCGCGGGGCGCAGTCTGGGCGGCGGCGGCGGCTCCGCGGCCGCTCCCGGGGCGGGGAGGGACTGCGGCGGCAATCAGCCAGCAGGGGGAGGCGGAGGCGGAGGCGGGGGCGGGGCGGGGCGGGGAACCGGAGGGCTGCGGTACAATGTTTTAAACAGTCTTAATTTTCTATGACAACAATCAAGTATGACGTAAGAGGGAAACTTTGATTTCATCTCTTCCAATAACCACAAATGGTAAAATTTGTTTTAACGAGGTATCATTATATAGTATATTGTACATAACAGGGTTTTTTTTGTGTGTGTGTGGGGGGGTGTTGTGTGGCTACTCAGAAAAATATGTCCCCAGGTCAAAGCTGAGACACTGAGGTTGTCATTTTCATTCATACAACCAATGTAAGGCTCCAAAACACAGAGAGTGTGGCTTTTTTTTATTTTTATCTTTATTTTTCATTATCTTTTTTTTGACAGCAATAAATTTTTTTAAAAACTTTATTCATACATGCGTATAGGGTGATAATATCTGTCTCAATCTACTGTCCTTCCCATACCCACAGCCCCACCCCTCCCCTCACTCCCCTCTGTATAATCCAAAGTTACTTCATTCTTCCCTACCCACCCCCCACTATGGATCAGT
This sequence comes from Glaucomys volans, assembly GCA_020662805.1. NCBI lineage: Eukaryota > Metazoa > Chordata > Mammalia > Rodentia > Sciuridae > Glaucomys > Glaucomys volans. The sequence continues at coordinate 200,754 of JAJEJO010004920.1, read as the reverse complement.
ACCCACTTATCAGAGAAAATATTTGGCCTTTGATTTTTTGTGATTAACTTATTTCACTTAGCATAATAGTCTCCAGTTCCATCCATTTACCTGCAAATGCCATAATTTCATTCTTCTGTAAGGCTGAGTAATATTCCATTGCGTATATGTACCATATTTTCTTTATCCATTCATCTGTTGAAGGGCATCTGGGTTGGTTCCATAGTTTTGCTATCATGAATTGAGCTGCTATAAACACTGATGTGGCTGTGTCACTGTAGTATGCTGATTTTCAGTCCCTTGGGTAAAAACTGAAGAGTGGGATAGCTGGGTCAAATGGTGGTTCCATTTCAAGTTTTCTTAGGAATCTCCATACTGCTTTCCAAAGTGGTTGCTTCAATCTGCAGTTTCACCAACAATGTATGAGGGTATCTTTGCCAACATTTATTATTTCTTGTATTTTTGATAATTGTCATTCTGACTGGATTGAGATGAAACCTTAGAGCAGCTTTGATTTGCATTTCACTAATTGCAACAGATGATGAATATTTTTTCATGTGTTTGTTGATCAATTGTATTTCTTCCTCTGTGAAGTGTCCGTTCAGTTCCTTAGCTCATTTATTGATTGAGTTATTTGTTTTTTTGGTTTTTGAGTTCTTTATATATCCTAGAGATTAGTGCTTTATCTGAGGTACGGGAAGTAAAGATTTTTTCCCATTCGGTAGGCTCTCTCTTCACGTTATTGTTTCTTTCACTGAGAAGAAGCTTTTTAGTTTGAATCCATCCCATTTATTGATTCTTTTTTTTTTCTTTGTGGTGCTGGAGATTGAACCCAGGGCCTTGTGCTTGTGAGGGAAGCACTCTACCAACTGAGCTATATCCCCAGCTTGATTCTTAATTTTACTACTTGCACTTTAGGAGTCTTGTTAAGGAAGTCAGGTCCTAAGCTGACATGATGAAGATTTGGGCCTAGTTTTTCTTCTATTAGGCACAGGGTCTCTGTTCTAGTGCCTAAGTCTCTGATCCACTTTGAGTTGATTTTTGTGCAGGGTGAGAGACAGAGACTTAATTTCATTTTGTTACACATGGATTTCCAGTTTTCCCAGCATCATTTGTTGATTAGGCAATCTTATCTCTAATGTATATTTTTGGCATCTTTGAAATATGAGTATGAAATAACCATATTTATATGGGTTTGTCTCTATGTCTTCTATTTTATACCATTGGTCTACATGTCTATTTTAGTGCCAATACCATGCCGTTTTGTTACTATTGCTCTGTAGCATAGTTTACAGTCTGTTAGTGTGATGCCTCCTTTTTTACTCTTCTCCTAAGGATTGCCTTGGCTATTCTGGGTCTCTTATTTTTCTGAATGAATTTCATGATTGATTTTTCTATTTGTATGAAGAATGTCATTGGATTTTAATAGGAATTGCATTGAATTTATATAACACTTTTGATAGTATGGTCATTTTGACAATATTAATTCTGCCTATGGAAGAGCTTGGGAGAGCTTTCCATCTTCTAAGGTCTTCTTCAATTTCTTTCTATAGTGTTCAGTAGTTTTCATTGTACAGGTCTTTCGCCTCTTTTGTTAGATTGATTCCTAAGTATTTTACTTTTATCGAGGCTATGTGAATAGGGTAGTTTTCCTAATTTCTCTTGCAGTGGATTCATCACTTATGTATAGAAATGCATTTGATTTGTGGGTATTGATTTTATATCCTGCTACTTTGCTGAATTCACTTACGAGTTCTGGAAGTGTTCTGGTGTGATTTTTTTTGGATCTTCTAAACATAGAATCATGTCTTTAGCAAATAGTGATACTTTGAGTTCTTATTTTCCTATTCATATCCCTTTAATTTTTTTCATCTTCCTGATTGTTGTGGTGAGGGTTTCAAGGATGATGTTGAATAGAAGTGGAGAAAGAGGGCATCCTTGTCTGATTGCAGTTTTCGGGGGGAATGCTTTCAATTTTTCTCCATTTAGAATAATGTTGGCCATGGGCTTAGTATAGATAGCTTTTACAATGTTGAGGTATGTTCTTACTGTCCCTAGTTTTACTAGTGTTTTGAACATGAAGAGGTGCTGTATTTTGTCAAATGCTTTCTGTGGGTCTGTAGAGATAATCATATGATTTATCTTGTCTTTAAGTCTATTGATGTCATGTATTACATTTATTGATTTCTGTATGTTGAACCAACCTTGCATTCCAGGGATAAACCCCACTTGATCATGGTGCACTGTCTTTTTTTTTTTTTTTTTTTTTTTTTTTTGGTACTAGGGTTTGAACTCAGGGGCACTCCACCACTGAGCTACATCGCCAGTCCTACTTTGTATTTTATTTAGAGACAGGGTCTCACTGAGTTGCTTAGGGCCTCACTAAGTTGCTGAGGCTGGCTTTGAACTCAAGATCTTCCTGTCTCAGCCTCCCAAGTGCTGGGATTACAGGCATGTGCCACCATGCCCAGCAGTGCACTGTCTTTTAAATGTGTTTTTGCATGCAATTTGCTAGAATTTTATTGAGAATTTTTGCATCTATGTTCATGAGGGATGTTGGTCTGAGGTTTTCTTTCCTTGGTGTGTCTTTGTCTGGTTTTGGTATAAGGTTGATATTGGCCTCATAGAATGAGTTTGGAAGGGTTTCTTCTTTTCTATTTCATGGAATAATGGTATATTGGTGTTAATTCTTCTTTGAAGGTCTTGTAGAACTTGGCTGAGAATCTGTCTGCTCCTGGGCTTTTCTGTGTTGCTAAGGCTTTTGATGGTGTCTTCTATTTCATTCCTTGAAACTGGTCTGTTTAAATTGTGTTTGTCTCCTTTATCAGTTTGAGTAGGTCATCTGTCTCTAGAAATTTTTCTTTGTCTTTGAGTTTTTTCTATTTAATTTGAGCATAAATTTTGAAAATAGTTTCTAATTATCTTCTTTATTTCAGTAGTATCTATCATGATAGTTCCGTTTGAATTTTAGTAATTTGAGTTTTCTGTTTCTTTCTCTTTGTTAGTGTGGCTAGGGATTTATCAATTTTATTTATTTTTTCAAAGAATAAACTTTTTGTTTTGCCAATTTTTTGAATTGTTTCTTTGGTTTCAATTTCAGTGATTTAAGCCCTGATTTTAATAATTTCCTGTCTTCTGCTGCTTTGGGTGTTGATTTGTTCATCTTTTTCTAGGGCTTTCAAATGTAATGTCAGGTCATTTATTTGTTGAATTTTTATTCTTTTGATAAATGGGCTCAATGTATTGAATTTTCCTCTTAGCTCTGCCTTCATAGAATCCCAGAGATTGTGATATGTTGTATTAGAGTTCTCATTGACTGTATTTTTTATTTCCTCCTTGATTTCTTCCTTTATCCAATCATCATTCAATAGCACCCTATTTAGTCTCCATGTGTTGGAGTAGTTTCTACTTTTTATATTATCATTGATTTCTAGTTTCATTCCATTATGATCTGATAGAATGCAGGGTAGGATTCCTTTCTTTCTTTTTTTTTTTTTTTGTACTTGCTGACAGTTTCTTTGTGGCATAACATATGGTATATTTTAGAAAAGAATCCTTGTGCTGCTGAGAAGATAATGTATTTGCTCTATGATGGATGAAATACTGAATATATGTCTGTTAAGTCTAAATCATTTATTGTATCATTTAAGTCTGTAGTTTCTTTGTTTAGTTATTGTTTGGAAGATCTATCCAGTGGTGAGAAAGGTGTGTTAAAGTCACCCAGTATTATTGTGTTGTGGTCTATTTGATTATTGAAATTGACAAGGGTTTGTTTGACGTCCAGAGATACGCCATTGTTTGGGGCATATATATCTATGATTGTTATGTCTTGTTGGTGTCTGATTCCCTTAAGCAGTATGAAATGTCCTACTTTATCTCTTCTGACTAACATTGGTTTGAAGTCCACTTTGTCTGATATGAGGATGGAAATCTCTACTTGTTTATGTTGTCCATGTGAGTGATGTGTGTTTTCCTAACCTTTCCCCTTCAGTTTGTGGACGTCTTTTCTTAGGAGGTTAGTCTCTTGAAGACAGCATATTGTTGGCTCTTCTCTTTTTAAATCCAATGTGCCAGTCTGTGTCTTTTGATTGATGAGCTTAGGCCATCAACATTCAGAGCTACTATTCAGATATGATTTGTATTTCCCATCATTTTGGTTTCTTTTTGGTTTTTAACTTGACTTTGTTTCTCCTTTGACTGACTTTTCCTCTAGTGTGGTTCATCCCTTTGCTGGTTTTCATTTTTCTCATTTCCTCCTCATGGAATATTTTGCTGAGAATGTTCTGTAGTGCAGGCTTTCTAGTTGTGATTTATTTTCACTTTTGTTTATCATGGAAGGTTTTTATTTCATCTTCAAATCTGAAGCTTAATTTTGCTGGATATAAAATTCTCGATTGGCATCCATTTCCTTCAGAGCTTGATATATGTTATTCCAGGACCTCCTGGCATTGAGGGTCTGGGTTGAGAAATCAGCTGAGATCTGAATCAGTTTCCTGCTATATGTAATTTGATTTTTTTTCTCTCATAGCCTTTAAAATTCCATCCTTATTTTGTATGTTAGTAATTCTCATTATTGTGTGCCTTTGTATGGGTCTGCTATAAGCATCCTGGGTCCTATAAGCATCTTGTAGTTGATTTTCCATTTCATTCTTTAGATTTGGGAAGTTTTCTGACATTATGTCATTGAAAAGATTGTGCATTCCTTTGGTTTGCATCTCCATGCCTTCATTTATTCCGATAAATTTTAAATTTGGTCTTTTCATGTTATTTCTTAGAAGTTCTGTTCTTGGTTTCTTACTATCTGTGCGGTCAACTTCACTTTCAAGAGTATATATTTTATCTTTATTGTCTGAGGTTCTATCTTCCAAGTGGTCTGGTATGTTGATGATCTTTCCATTGAATTTTTAATTTGGTTTATTGTTTCCTTCGTTTTGAGGATTTCTGCTTGATTCCTTTTTATAATCTCTGACTTTTTTTTATAATCTCTGACTCTTTATTGATCTTTCACTTCCTGTATTTTCTCTCCAATACCATCCTTTATTTTAAAGATTAATCTAGCTATGTATTTTCTAAACTCCTTCTCTGACATTTCTTCAACTGAGTTGGGTATAGATTCTATTGTTGGAAGACCTTGGTTTGTTTGAGGCACTTTGTTCCCCTTTTTTTGTCTGAGTATTTTGTCACATTTTTTTTATACATTGTACACAAATGGGGTACAAATTTTCATTTCTCTGGTTGTATACAAAGTAGAGTCACACCATTGGTGTAAACATACATGTACATAGGGTAATGATGTTCATCTCATTCCATTATCTTCCCCTCTCCTGCCCCTTCCCCACCCCTCATTTCCCTCTGCACAATCCATCCTTCCTCCATTCTTCCCTTGCCCCCTTCCCCTTATTATGCACTTATGTTCCCTTATCTTTTCATGTTGTTTGTGTGTCTTCTCATCTAGCAGTATGGAGCTGAGCCAGTAAATATTCTACCCTGTAGTCTTTTAGTGTCTCTGAAGGCTTCCAGTACCTCACCTTTAAGGGGGAGACCAATATTAACAGCACTCAATGCAAATAATACACCACTTTAAAACAAAAGGCTCCTATTAAGGCATTTACAGTTTTGTCACAACAGACAGAAATGAAGTGATCAATTATTGTCTACAATATAAACAGTAAGTTTGCTCAAAGAGTTTACCATTTCAAATGATGAACAATTAGGGAACAGAAGAAGTGTAAGATGTGATGTTTATGAGGCAGAAGGAGAGAAGATAGACATAAAAATTTATAGTAAGGGTGAGGGAGGAAATAATAGAGCGTGGCTGTTGGTATGAGAGAAGTTAGAAAGAGACAGGTAGGTGAAAGAAAAAATATGTAAAGATTTTTTTTAAAAAGCAAATATATAACAATCCAATGAAACTGTCATATACTATTCAGACATCCCATTCCCCATAAATCATGCATGAAAAATATTTGAGTTCAAAGATGCGAGAGGTGTGAGAGAAAGGGCGAGAAAAGAAAAAAATGGTGGTCTGCGCCCCACGCTGTGCATCCTCCAGAAGGCTCGCCATGGCGATGGGTCCCGTGGCGGTAGCAGTGGCGTCCCAGAGCAGGAAGACTCGGTGCTGTTCCGGCGAGGCACAGGCCAGGTCCTCACTGGGGTGCTAGAGTGACCTTGAACTTGTGATTCTGCCTCAGTCTCCAAGTCACTGAGATTACAGACATGTGCAATTGTGCCCAACTGATTGGGAATTTTTGGAGAAGTAGGAAGGAGAGCAATCTGGAAATGGAAAGTGATAATTCTGACATTTGGGATGATACAGCATTGATAAAAGCTTATGATAAAGCTGTGGCTTCCTTTAAGCATGCTCTAAAGAATGGTGATATTTGTGAAACTTCAGATAAACCAAAGAAACACCTAGGCAAAAACTTGTTAAGAAGAATAAAAGCCACAAGAAGAATACTACAACTCCCTTGAAACAGTGGAAAGTTGGTGACAAGTGTTCTGCCATTTGGTCAGAAGATGGCTGTATTTACCCAGCTACCATTGCTTCAGTTGATTTTAAGAGAGAAAACTGTATTGTGATTTACACTGGATATGGAAATAGAGAGGAGCAAAATCTGTCCGATCTGCTTTCCCCAACCTCTGAAGTAGCTAATAATATAGAACAGAATGCTCAGGAGAATGAAAATGAAAGTCAAGTTTCAGCAGATGAAAGTGAAAACTCCTCTAGGTCTCCTGGAAATAAATCGAATAACATCAAGTCAAAAGCAACTCCATGGGACTCTTTTTTTTTATTCATTTAATTTTGATCCATTGAACACAAATGGAGTACAGTTATTGTTTCTCTGGTTGTACACAAAGTAGAGTCACACCATCTGTGCATTCATACATGTACACAGGGCAATGATGTCTGTCTCATTCTGTTGTTATTCTTGCCCCCCATGGGACTCTTTTCTCCCTCCACCACCCCCACTGCCAGGGTCAGGATTGGGACCAGGAAAGCCAGGTCTAAAATTCGGTGGCCCACCACCACCTCCACCACCCCACTTCCTCTCATGTTGGCTACCTCCATTTCCTTCTGGACCACCAATAATTCCCCCACCACCTCCCATATGTCCAGATTCTCTTGATGATGCTGATGCTTTGGGAAGCATGTTAATCTCTTGGTATATAAGTGGCTATCATACTGGCTATTACATGAGTTTCAGACAAAATCAAAAAGAAGGGAGGTGCTCACATTTCAATTAAGGAGTAAATCTGCCATCATTATAAAAGTGAATCTTACTTTTGTATAAATTTTATGATTTGTGGAAAACTGATGTTTTTTTGAATATCTTCAAAAATTGAAATGTTAAAAAATTGAAAAGTTAAAGATATTTTGATGCCAAAACTATTAGATACAAATTTGATCTACATCCCCAATAGAATTATTTAGGTGTCAGAATGTCATCTCATCAAACACTTGCTGGTTGGTTATGTAGACGAAACATAATTTACAAAAAAAGAAAAAAAAGATCCTCAGGATTTGGTGACACGTTGCGTGACTAATAGCAGTCAGGCAGCTTGTTAATTTGTGATGCAGTAAGAAGTGTACTGCATTATCTATTAAGTTCCTTTGCCAAGAAAGTTTAACTGAAATCTAATCAAGCCTTTAGGTCTAATTTCCTATTTGCAGGAAATATTCGGAATAAAGCAACAAGTTCAAAGATATTGATAAAGAAGCTGTTAAACAGATTTAGAATATGAGATGTAATAGAAGATAACTGGTTTCATTTCTTCAAATATCAGGAAAGAAAGGAGGTGGGTTCTTGATTAAAAGTTATTTAAGAGACATAACAGACTAGCGTAATGTGAGTTCTTTTCTGGTACTAGGGATTAAAACCTTGTGCAAGCTAAGCACCCACCATACCACTGATCTGTGTCTCCAGTCCCCAGTGTAAGAGCCTTGAATGGACTCTGGTTTGAAAAAACATTTGTAAAAATCTGAGTTGGGGGCACTGAGGAAAATTTGAATATGGATTGAATTTTAAATATTAGATCATTTCTGATTTTGTGAGCTGTGATAAAACTTGTTTATAGAGTGATGTCTTTTAATTAGTACATGGAAGCATTCAAGAATGAAATGTTGCCGGGCGTGGTGGCGCACGCCTGTAATCCAAGCGACATGGGAGGCTGAGTCAGGAGGATCGCGAGTTCAAAGCCAGCCTCAGCAACTTAGCAAGGCGCTAAGCAACTCAGTGAGACCCTGTCTCTAAATAAAATACAAAATAAGGCTAGGGATGTGGCTCAGTGACCGAGTGTCCCTGAGTTCGATCCCTGGTTAAAAAAAAAAAAAAGAATGAAATGTTATAGTGACTCTAAGATATTTTTAAATGGTTTCGCCAAGTGTGTTTGTATATGAAGCGTACATGGCAAAAATGTTAATCTAACTGGTGTGTATATGGATATTCACTGTACTGTTTTCTTATTTTTTGTATGTTTAAAAGTATGTAATAAATACATTTAATTTTTAAGTATAAAAAAAAGAAAAAATGGAGAAAAGTCTCAATGGATAATTGAATGATTGCTTCTGTTGTCTTTCAAAAACTTTCTCAGCTTCTCTTTTCCCCTGATAAGGTGGGGTTGTCTGAAGTTTGATCTTAGCTCCAGTCCAGTGGGTGCTGGACCAGTTGGGTGGGTGAGCAGATAGCAAGATGCCCTCACACCCTTACAGTCTTCCCACTTGTTGTGCTGGCCCCGTCTCCCCAACACAATTCAGGACTCACTGGCTGGAGAGAGTTCAGTTTTCTCCAGTTTCTTCAATCTGTGCTCTTCCCTGGAGAATTGCCCCTAGTTTCTGGCTTTCCACAGGCTTGCCAGACCCACAGTGGCCCACACAAACCCAGTGGTAATCTGATGGACCTGCGTTTCAGCTTCCCCAGACTCTGCCTAGTTGCAGTCCCAAGATCTCAATGCCCTTTCAACTTGCAGAGAGACCTCCAGGGAAGTGCTCAAAGGAGTGACCCTGCAAAGAGACAGGCAGATGGCAGCCACTACCACACTAAGCCACTCAAGTGCAACCAGTCTTGCAGGTACCCCAATATATCTCCAGGCCCTGGCCTAAGTGCCCAGACCAAGCTGGCCTCACCCTGTGATTGCAGCAAAACTGCAGGTCCAGGTTGTTGTCCCAAAATGGTGGCAGCCACTTGTAACCAAGTACACTGCTGGTATTGTGACAATGGACTTCCAGGCAAAACTGGGCACCAGTCAATCCACTGGTGTTGTTGGGGTGGTTTGCAGGCTAAGAGTGAACAATTGGCAGGTGGACGATGGGCAGTGGGCAATGGGTAGGTAAAGGTGGACAATGGGCAGCCAAGAGGCAGGCAAATGGGCAAATGGCAGATGATAGGCGGTGGTCAGTGAGCGATTTGCACTCAAAAAGTAGGTGATGTGCAGGCAGATGGCAGGTGATTGTGGTGGACTAATGGGGTAAACAGCAGGGGATTGGTGGGCAGTGTGATAGCCTCACATTGAAGCCCAAGTCACAGAGCAACAAGGAATGCAGCCTCCCTGTAGTCCGCCATCTTGGATCTCTCTGTAAACTTTTTAGAAACAATTTCAGATTTTTCTTTCGTTCTTTATCAGTCCAGGGGATTGAACCCAGGGCCACACACATGCGAGGCAAGTACTCTATCCCTAAGATACATTAGCAGTCCTAATTTCAGACTTTAAAAAGTTGGAAAATAAAGACCTCCTGAATAGCCAGCATGGTGGTGCATTCCTATTATCTCAATGACTCTGGCTGATGAAGGAGGATCACAAGTTTGAAAGCAACCTGGGCAATTTAGTGAGAACCTGTTTCAAAATACAAATGAAAAGGACTAGTGATATAGCTTAGTGGCGGAGCACTCCTGGGTTCAATCCCCAGTACTCTGGGGGAAAACAAAAAAGCCTCTTGAATAGATTTAATCCAGATTGTCTAAATATTTACATTTGACCACTCCTGCTTTATTCAGTTTTTTTTCTAACGTGTTTGAGAGAGTGTTGCAGACATGATGTCCCTTTACCTCTAAATATTTCACTGTATTTTCAACAATAAAACAACAGTTCACTAGTCAAAGGCAGGGAAGGGTACAATGCTGGTAATTAACCCTACAGATCTTAGGCAAAATTCACCCATTTCTCTACTAATGACCTTCATCCACATTAGGCTTTTAACACTATTTTCATATATTTCTTACCTTTGTACCTTGAAAAACAAACTACTGCTAAACTGGTCATGTATGCTTGTAAGCCCAGTAACTTTAAAGGCTGAGGTAGAAGATCAAAAATTCCAGACCAAGCTCAGCAAATAGTGAGACTCTGTCTCAAAATAAAAAATACAAAGGACTGGGGATGTAGCTCTGTGATAAAGTGCTCTTGGGTTCAAGGGTGCAAGCCCTAGTACCAAAAAACAAACCAAAACAACAAAACTGAAAAAACTAAGATAAGGCTGGGGATATAGCTCAGTTGGTAGAGTGCTCACCTAGTGTGCACAAGGCCCTGGGTTCATCCTTAGACCCCCCCACACACATACACACACACACACACACACACACACACACACAAAATAAAACCTAAGCAAAATAATGCAATTGCTACTTCAGTGGTTCCTAGATTTGTACATGAGAATCATCTGGAGATCTCATTAAAATTCCTCAGTTCAGGTCAGTGAGACTCAGTTATGAAATTCCTCAGTGACTCCAATGTGCAGGCAGATTTAGGAAATTTTGTGCCATTTTCAAAGGAATTCTATGGGCTATGTTGTCCTTGAGATATTACTTGTGAGACTGGCAGTGAGGGGACATGGAGAGAGGCGGCGATAAGCATCTTCCTAGGAAGGGAAGATGCTCTGAGGCTCTGCCAGACTAAGCAAACCACTGTCCTTGGGGGCTTTTCCAAAGGGCTCCCATAGAAGCCTCTATTTCCAAGGAGTCGATTTCTGACTTTCGGTCATCTCTTCATTGTTCCCTCCTTGTCTTCAAAGCCTGGCACAAGGCAGGAGTTCCACAAATATCCAAAGAACTCGTGGATGAGATTGCATTCACAGACCTGTTTTCTCAGGTCCGGATGCCTCCTGGGCCGCTCCCATCCTGCCTGGGTCACTCCACCCTTGGCCCAGCTTTCGGTCACATAGGCAGGATGGGAGGAGGAGAGGCCTTGAGAACAAAGGAAATCTAAAATGCATAAAAGGGACAGGACACCCCCACTTCCTTGGCCACCCTTCTCTGCAGAGAAGTCTATCTCTGTTTTATCCTTTCAATAAAACCTGCTTTCTATGCTTGCCTTGGTGTTTCTCAGGTGTTCAATGTTCACATCTAGGGAAATGGAACTAGGCCCTCACTGATTCTCATAATCATAATTCCTAATATCTTACTTCACATAATGATACACACATAGAGGTGACAGAAAAACAAAGAAAGGGGTGAGAAAGTCACAGGGTACAAAATGCTGAGCCAGCAATACAGGACAAGAGATAAACCCACAGTCAAAGAGTCACTGTAGATGGTCCTAGGCGGACTTTGATGAACCAGTGCTGCTGAGTTGTCAAAGCAGAGGGTGCCAAAGCATGCAGGACAGTAGTGTCAGATTCAGAGTGTCCTAAGTGAGCCTGAAGTGGTCACCATGGGCAGGAGGAAACATGCTCTGCTGAAGCTCTAGGGCAGAGGATCATGGCTGTGCTGATTTTCCTAGGTAAGATTCTTGATGAGCAGCAAGGTGACACGGTCAGGGTACCAGTGTGTCCTATCTCACGGGGTTCCTGCATTTATGGGTGTTTTATAGATGAGGGGGTTATACCTGAGGAGTTTGATTCACTCCTGTGTCTGGGGTTCCTGATATGATTTGGGATGTTCATGTGTCCAGGTACTCCTTGATTTAGTTTGCTAAGTTGGCACATATAAGTCCTTTACCAATTTGTGCCTTAATGTTGTGCTGGGCTGAAGGTGGTGGTATACTTATACAAAACAAGGTCAAGAGTTATTCTACCTTGCACTTGAACTTTAAATGGGGTGGCTCATGGCAAACTACCTCTGTATAATATGGAGTAACTCAGGTTTAGGCACAGCCTGAAAACTCTTGTTCTATACATCATGGAGTAACTCAGAACTGGGCCCAGCCTAGCCTCCCTCTCCATGGGGAGGGTGGGGATGGTGGATAATAAGCCCAGCAGGTACCCCAACCCTGCACAAGCATGGACCTCCTTCAGGGCTGCTCACGTCTAAGGATAGGAAGTCTGGAGCACAGCGACCCACACTGGAGGAGGTCAGGAGTGCAAGGAAGCTGGGTATGAAGCTGGAAGGAAATCTCACAGCCATGTCCTACCAGGTGGCTTAGCGGTTTAGCCACCTGGGGTGACACAATCAGCAGCAGGGAGGCTGGGAACGCGGCAAACAGCTTGGGACCAGCTCCCGACCCTTCCTTGACCTAATCGCTCAGACTCTGGTCAAGCCTGCACTCCCATGTCTCCATTTGTGACACCAGAGACCTAGGCAACCAGTTCCAGCTTTGGGAGCCTAAAACTTTAGGTTCCGCCTCCGCCCTGCTCCGCTGCTCCTCCCAAGGTCTCCGCCCCTCCTGGGGCCTAAAGGGTCTCGGATCCCGGCTCCAGCCTGCGGAGATCAGCGGCTTGGAGAGGGAGATCCACCAGGGAGGCCGCTTTGGCCGCACAGTGTGCTTGCTCACCGGGGCCCCCAGCGGTTTCGGACGCGCGCTGGCCACACTCCTGGCCCGGCTGCTGTCCCCCGGCTCGGTGCTGCTCCTAACCGCCCACAACGAGGAGGCGCTAAGAAGCTGGAGGCAGAGCTGATGGCCGAGCATCCAGGGCTGCGCGTGGTGCGGGTGCCCGCCGACCTGGGCTCGGATGCCGGCTTGCAGCAGCTGCTCAGAGCCCTGCGCGACCTCCCCAGACCCGACGGGCTTCAGCGACTACTGCTAATAAACAATGCGGGTGAGACCCAGGCCCGGTGGCCTCTCCATTTAAGCATTCACTACCCACCCCGCTGGGAAAGTTAGGGTGATTCCCAGGTCTGCTGACTAGGCCGCTGAGAGTCCAAAGGACTAGTGGTTCCAGCTCTAGCTGAAAGTTGGTCATTGTCCCCGATGCCAATCCAATAAGGAGGACATGGTATTGTGAAAAAGGAAAAAGAAAGTTTATTGCTTTGCCAGCAAAGGAGAAGCACAGGGGACTTCTGTCCAAAGACTGTGATTCTGCCCATCAGCAGGAACAGGGGACTTTTAAAGAGGTGATTCAAGGCTGCATTCCCTGTGATCTCTGCTAGGGTGGGAATTCACTTGTTAATATGGGAGATAGTCCTTTCTGAGACCTCTGGGACCATCCCCAAACCTGGATGACTTTGTTCCTATGGTGGGTGTGTACTCAGGGACAGATAAATCTGCCTAAGGTGGGGAAGAAAGGTAATCCTGTTTCCCCTGATATTGGGGTAGGTGGGAGATTAAAGAGGAGAAGGGAAAAAGGAAGAGAAAGAAACATGTCCATTTAAAAAATCAGTTGCAGTGGCAGAGAAGCAAGGACTATATTCAAAGCATAAAGTGGACCACACTTAGCCTTGGTGGCACACGGAGGAAAAATGTACAGAAGGAAGGCCGAGTGCCCTCAAAGCTGCCAGGCCCTCATCCTGACACTGTTTGCCCAATCAAGTTTTTCTGAAGTGTTCATAGAATTTTCAGAACTCCTTGCACAGCGCCCTCTAGCGAGGGCCTGAGTCAAAGCATGGTGTCTTCAAATTGCCTTGCTTCTCCAAACTGCCCCTTGGACTCCCTACTTCAGCCCCACTACCCAATCCCAGAACAAGGCCCATGCATTCTCAGTGGGCAGCCTGGGGGTGGTCTCCTCTAGTTACTTTTTCGGCAGAATTGGGGATGCAGGAAACACCTTGGGAAGTGCTAAGCGGATGCTTGCTCTAGGTCTGGATGTGAAGAGGGTCTCTGGAGGAAATGGGGTAAGACCATGGGAGGAGAAAGATCCTCCCATGTTGGGTTATTTCTTTTGCTTCCCCCACCCACAAGTGGGATTGAACCCACTTGCTAGGCAAGTGCTCTACCACAGAGCTCTACCTACTCGTGCTTCTCTGAATTATTTCTACCTCTGGATTTTCAGCCACTCTTGGGGATGTTTCCTAAGGCTTCCTGAACCTGAGTGATCCAGCTGAAGCCAACAGCTACTGGGCTATGAACTTGACTTCCACACTCTGCCTGACCTCCAGCCTCCTGAAGGCCTTCCCGGAATGTCCTGGCTTGAGCAGGACTGTGGTTAACATCTCATCCATCTGTGCCCTGAAGCCCTTCAAGGGCTGGTCATTGTACTGTGCAGGGAAGGCTGCCCGGGCAATGATGTTCCAGGTCCTGGCTGCAGAGGAACCTAGTGTGAGGGTGCTGAGCTATGACCCAGGTAGGTGGAAGGTACTGCCCTCACTGTCCTCCAGAACTGACTGGTTCCTCTCTGGGGGCTGGACCAAGGACCTAGGTCTCTCCCTAGGAACAACCCTAGAAAGGTGTTCCCGACTCATGACCCTCACCCCTCAGGTGAAATATAGATTCCAAGGAAGTTAGAGCTGGCAGGAGCAGGGGATGCAGAGAAAGTAGGGAGTTGCCTGGAGTAGAGGGTGGGACAGGGAAGTCTGAGATATTAGATGAAGTTTGGGAGAACAGTGGGGTTTGAATTCTGGGCCCTGACCACTCTTCCTCATGTGAGATGAGAAAGATGCTACCTGTCTCTCAGGGAGTTAGGGGAACTAAATGAGATTGTGCATGTGAAAATGACCCTTGGCAGCAACGTACGGTCTAATCGGTAGAACTTCTAGTTGTTCCTCAGGACTTGTCACATTGTGTTACCTTCCTGGGTGTACCTGATGCAAAAACCTGTTCATCTGCGTGTCCAGCAGCTAGGTACCAAAGCCTCAATGGGACAGTCTGCAGGGCACGTTAGCTGAGTGACATGCAGACAGACATTGTTGAGTGGTGACAGCCCAGGCTGAACTGGGCTGGAAACCTAGGGATGGGGGATGCTGGGATGAATAAGATGGTTCCCTGTCCTCATGGAAGTTGAAAGGTATGGGGTCTTGAGACATTTGATCTGGTTTCTTCCCTCTCCACGCAGGTACCACAGTGTCAGAGCCTTTATTCTAGACTTTCAGTTCCTGTAATTAGAAGGTGGTGACAGAGCCGTGGTCTAATGTCTAACCAGTTTAGATGGAGATCTATTTTTGTCCTGGGGATGGAGATATAGAGTGGCCTGCCCAAAGCTCAGATGGGGCAAGACCAGGATTCTACCTTGCTTCCAAGTTTGATCAGTCCCGTGTCTGCCTCTCCTGTTCTCCATTGCTCCACCCCACATACACATGCAGTGATTCAGGAGCCAAGGTCCCAGCTCATCACCTGCTCTGAGCTCAGCCTAGCGCTCACTCATTCCACAGTGACCAAATGTCAGTTCTAGCTAGAAGCTGAGATGGCAGATGGCCACATGGCTAGGTTCTATGTCAGGACTCTGGGCATTCTGAGAGAGCTGAGATTGATAGGCGCTCCTTAGGGCCTGAACGAAGGTAGAGACCAGTCTGATTGTCATTTAGTCTCTGAAAGGATTGTCTAACAGGTGTCCAATGATAGAGTGGGCTGTTTGGAAAGTAGCATGTCCCTTGTCATCAGGATGCACAGGCAATTGGAAGATGTTTGAATGTCAGGAAGGTGATGCTCTTTTCAGCCCTGAGACTCTGTGACTTTCTGTTCCTCAGGATCATGAACTCCAAATTCTGGGATGTTGTGATTCCAAATGGAGACTAGAAAGTGGGTACAAGAGTTCAAGAAGGGAAGGATTCCTTTCAGATGGGGAGACTAGGAATGATTTTAGTGGAGGTAGCTGGACTGGGTATTGACCCGTGAGGGCTATTCAGATGTTGGCAGGTACTGGACATGCCCCAGCAGTGCAGTTGAAGGAGAGAAAGCGTGTTAGGGAGTGGCAGACCTTGCAGTTTGGCTGGAGGCTAGGTGTGCATATTGGGGAGTGTTATGTACTTGGCCAGGCTATTGGGAAACCCCTGAGGGGTTTTCAGCAGAGGAATGGGTATGATATTTTAGAAAAATTAATTTATAGCCAAAGAGTGGGTTGAACTCAGGAGAGAGAGCAGGGCTTTGTGAAGAGGAAGGGCCTAGCTTTCAGGGTATGTAGGTGCAGAAGGGTCCTGCCTGGTGCTTGGTTGGCTGTGGGCAGAAGTAGAGGTGGGGGAAGGGCTCAGGGGTTTAAATACTTCATTGGTAGAAGTAGAAACTCAAGAGAAGGTGCTGCAGGGATGGAATTAGTATGTGTTTAGCATGTATAAGGCACTGAGCTTCATCCCCAGCACCACATTTAAAACACAAATGAAAGAGAGAGAGAGAGAGAGAGAGTACTGCTTCATGAGGGGTGATGGTCACAGGGTGGTTTGTTGGTGGGGACCATATTTCTTGTTGCTTTGGAATTTGAGTGCAAATCAGTAGTGACACAGGAGGGTCTTTGGCCACTCTGACCACACCTTTTAGCCACAATGAGCTATGGCCTCTGGCCAGACCTGATTCAGCCCCATTCCCCAAATACATATCAAGGACCCATGACCTTCTGGCCCTGACTTCTGCTTTTTTTCCTGTAGGTGTCATGGACACACATGCAGCAGTTGGCTCAGGAGACCTCAGTGGATCCAGACTTATGAAAAAAGTTGCAGGATCTGAAGACAAAGGGAGAGCTGGTAGATTGCAGGACATCAGCCCAGAAGCTGCTAGAATTGCTGCAGACAGACATGTTCGAGTCTGGAGCCCATGTGGACTTCTATAGTAAATAGCCATGTCCTTGGATTCCTGGGCCTCTTGACCTCTACTTGTGGACACACCCCAGGAGCCCTGTGGCTGCCACACCCTTTCACAAAGGCCCTGACATCCTGCCCACGGCAGACAACCACTCATGCTTACTGCCCTGCCCTCAAAGGCAGCCAGTGGGAGTGGCTGGTGGTCACCATTGACAGGATCTGTGTCCTGCCATCTGGATGACAAGGAAGCTTGGAGAGAGGTTGTGGGTGTTGTGGTTCTCTAGCCGCAGGAATAGAATTTTAGGGATGGAAAGAGCAGGAAAAGCAGCCGAAACACTGAAGAGCCAAGTTTGGGTCTCTTGGCCACAGCTGGTCCATGGAAAAGGAGGGAGTGATGTGCTGTGAAGAGGGAGGGTCCAGGAGGTTCACAGGTAGCCTGGAGGGAAAGAGGACAGAGCAGGTGCCAGCCCACACAGATGCCCCTTGCTCAGGTACTGGGACCTTGTGGTGAGTTTCCTGTCTTACCTGATGCCTTCTTCCTTTAGAACCCACATTCCCTCTAGGCTGGGAGCTTGTGTACAGGAAGAAGGCAGACACACATGAAAGGTGGCTCAGTCTTCATGACTGCCTGCTTCCTCTTCTCCAGAGGGTTCCTAGCTGGTTTATTAGGCCCAAGGGTGTTCCAAAGCCAATGAACCCAAACTTGGGGTGTGTTGCCCTTTTTCCTGGGGAGTTGCCATGGAGGTGTCTGCCTCCTATCACCAAGGCCCACTGAGTGGCCATCCAGGTATCCAGTGGTCCACAGTTTCCACTGAGACCCCCGTTTCTTCACTCTTTTGCTCACACTGACCCCAGTCCTTACTACCAGCTTCTTGTCCTAGAGTTATTCAGAGTATACATCCTTCAGTGACACAGCCCTCAGGGATGGATGGGTTCTTTGCTTGGTGCTGCTTTGGAATTCCATTTCTACCCCAGCCTACGTGGCAGGGCTCTGAGTGACTTCCAGCTGCTTTTTGAGCCCTGTTGCCATTGTCCTGACCATTGGCAGGCCCATGGTCCTGATCCTCAATGGAGTGGGCTTAGGACCAGCATTCCTTCCAGGAAGATGGGCAAAATTCCAAGAGAGAAGCCTGAGAAATTCAGGCTTTTGCCCATCAGAAGACCTGGGCTGTCTGTGGGCTCCACAGTGGTGATCTACTGCTAGCGCCCTGGCCCATATTTGAGAGGAGAGACCATGGTTCCTGCCAGCCAATGCCAGGACTCAGTCCTGCCTCTGTGTAGAAGGGAACTTTTTTGATCCCCCTCATGCCCAGCAGAGGGCACTCTGAGGCTGTGCCTCCTGAATCACTGGCCATTGCTTCTGCTGAAGGGCAGGAACTAGAAGCATCCTTCAGCATCGCTACAGAGTAAGCAAGCAACTTATGCTCTTGCCTTGCCCAGCAGAGCCCCAAACATCACTGGGGTCAAGAACTCTGGGCTCATTCCTGCTCTGTTGCTTACCAGCTGGTAATCCAAGGCAAGTTGCTTCTCTGCTTCAGTATCCTTCTCTGATAAATATGGATTTTAATGTACCATCTCAAAGGGTCATCATGAATATTAAGTGACCTATGTTCTTAAGTGTTGAGCACAGTGCTGACATTACACCACAGATGATAAAACATTATTGCCTTTTAAAAAATTGTTTTATAGTTATAGATGGACAGCATGCCTTTATTTTATTTGTTTATTTTTATGTGATGCTGAGGATCAAACCCAGTGCCTCACACATGTCAGGCAAGCACTCTATCACTGAGCTACAGCCCAAGCCCCACATTATTGCCTTTTTAAAATGTTTTTATTTATTTATATGCAGTCCTGAGAATCAAACCCAGTGCCTCACACATGCTAGGTAAGCAGTCCACCACTGAGTCACAACCCCAGCCCACATTATTGTCTCTTAGCCTCAGGATCCAGATGGTCCTGGAGCCCCACTGGCAGCCTCCCCTTCCTGACCTGAGGTAAGAACTCCCACTGCATTGCCTCTATTACAGGCCTCCTGGGTTGGGCCAGGGACTGGGGTTCCATTTGGATAACTCATCATGAATTCACAGGAAAATGCATGAACTTTAGACTCCAGTTCTAACTTTACTCCTCCAGTGTAGGACTTGAGTCAGGCCTTGCTCCTTCCCAGGGCTTCAATTAGGGTAAATGAACTTCAGAGCTCCTTTCAGTGAACTTTCCTCTAAGGTGTGACAAGTGTTATCAGGCTGCATCATGTGGCATCAGGTTCAATCTCTGCAGGTTCCTGAGCTGCAGCTTTGCCCTGGTGGGTGGCATGTGCATTTCCTCCCCATGGGCGTGAGAGTAGGCAGAATCAACCCAACCCCTTGTGGGGGAGTCCAGCGGGGTTGACTCGCCCTCTTCCACCCTCCAGCTAGGCTGACCAGGGACTTAGGAGTACCATGTGTCCCCACGAGGTGGCAAGGCCCTCTCATGCCTGGCATTTGCCTTCTCTGAGCCCAGAGCACAAAGGTTTAAGAGTCTTCTAAGTGCTTCCTAGACCTATCTCTCCTTGCAATCCAGGATTCTGGACTCTCAGGTGCCTTTGGAACTGAGAAGATCAGAAAGGAACAGAATGAATGTGAGAGTGAGTGAGCTCTCTCCCCAGTCTCCTCAGTTTTCCATAGTCTCTGCCCAGGGATTTCCTAGACCCTGATCCCAGGACCCACAGCACTGGGGCAGAGAGACTTGTGCCAGCCTCCAGGGCCTAGCTGTCTGTGTTTCTGGAGTTTATGGTCCAGCCTTGGCCACCACACACATGAGCAAATGCAAGCACATGCCTACACATGCAAGTACATGCCTACACATGCCTAGAGCCCAGCTGCTGAGGCGAGCAGGACCACAGATTAGCCCAACTACAATCAAATGTTTCTCTTCGTCTTTGGTGTGAAAGAGCTGGGCAATTTTTTTTGTTTGTCTGTTTTGTGTTTAATGCCCCTGAGCCAGGGGCAAGCAGCTGGCCTGTGAGGGACAGGGGAGTGGGGGAAATACTCCAAGCCCACCCCAGGGAACTCTGGCACCTCTGTCCCTGAGCATGACCAGCTGGGATGAGGCTGGTCAAGAGCACCCTCCCACCCCCAATCCATGTCCCATGAATGCGCATGTATGCACACCCAGGCTGGTGCTGAGTTCATGGTTAATCAAGCCTGGAGGGGCCAGCTGCTCCTACCCCGTTCTTGGAACCATTCCCCCAGGACAAGCTCCATCCTAATCTCACTCCAGGGAGCTGGGCCCTGGGAAGCAATCTTCTGGCCTCCCCACCCACATCCTTCCCCACAGAGCAGAGTATGACCTCCTGTGTACGCATGTCCCGCCTGTGGATGCGGTCATTCTGACTCAGAGCTAATGTGCACGACCCTGTGTGAACCACCCAGAAGGCCCAGCTGTGCTCCCTCACCACTGGGAACCCATGTGAGGACTGGGAGGTGGACAAAGAGCACTTCTGGTTGCCCCAAGTGGAGACCCCCTGGGGTGACATCTCTAGCATCGCCCCCTTCAGTCTTATCTCCCAGTGACTTGGGGTGCAGGGGCTGAGGGAAGTGGTCTAGAAGCCATGTAGCTGAGTAGTCACTTGGAGCTTCTGGGGTCAGCTCAGGTTGGGGGTTAACTATCCTTGCGCTCCCCCAGACCTGAGCTCTTCTGCCTACAGTGAGGGGGCAGGGAGAAGTGCTGGTGTCCTTCAGACTTTTGAAGTAGAGTCCACCTTCCCACCTGGAGGGCTTATCCTTCTTTCCCAGCAAGACTCTCCTACTTCACCCCTTGTCTCATTCCGCCCTAGGAAATAGCATTCTCAGGCCTAACTGCCTCCATGAGCTGGGGGAGCCTTGGACTTCTGTTTTTAGTGAGGAGTTGGGGAAGGATGGGGAGGGAGAAGGAAATTCCTTTCTTTCTTTGGGGGACACACCTTTTAGGCTCAGAGCGGTGCCTCAGCTAAAAAAACTGAAGCTGTCCAGTGGCCATTAGATCACAGGCCTGCCTGCCCCACCCCAGGCCAGGGAAGAGAGGGTCCCACTCACCCTTCCTCCCAGACCTGGGGTGTCTGCCTGGAGCTGCAGGAGTCTGCCTGGCCCACACTCTGGTTCAGGTTTGTTCAGGTGCTGCTAAGGCCTCTCCTCCTCAGGCCTGGCCCCCACTACATAACAGGGACCAAGGCCTCCATCTCAAGAGGCTGACCCACACATTGTGGCACTGTTGTTTGCTAAACATATGAACAAATGTGAGAGCAAGTGAGCTCTCGTGAATTCAGCCAGGCTAGGCCAGGTGTATGGAGACCTGTGAAAGGGTCAGGACTTGGGCAGACAAGCCCCAGCTGAATGAGCCTCACCCAACCCAGGCATCCCAAGCAAAAAGTCTGCCCTTCCCCCTTGAAATCCCTAAAGAAAGCCCACAAATGCTTATTGTGGAAGTGGGTGGAGCTAGAATGTAACTCTCACTCTCCCATAACCCCTCCTTGTCTCCAGGTTCTAATTCAGTGCAATGAAGTGTGTCCTCACTGGTACCAGAGTATTACAAGTAAGCTGTGAGCCTTGAGTACCCACGTGGGTATTGAGAGAAACAGGAGAAGGCAGCCCTGGGGAAGGGGAAGTTCATGGGGACAGAGTCGGGGGTTAGAACTGGGGTCTGTCGATGGTAAGAATTAAGGATCAATATATGGCCAGGGTCAGAGTTACAGGGAGGCCAGATCTGGCACCAGCGCTGCACTCAGCCTGGAGTAAAAGTTGGGAATATGGAAATGGCAAGAGAAAGCTGTGAGACAGAAGAGGCTTGCTTTTTAAAAGGCTAATTTGGCCATAAATGATGACTGTCAGGACTAGTGGACCCATTAAGAGAAGGCCAGGCCTGAAGGACAGTGACCAAGACTGGGGGCCCGCTTTCCTGGACCTAGAAGAGGCCCAGATCCCCTCACATCCACGCACACTCCAGGTAGGAGCCCTGGTGCAAAGGGCAGGGACAGCTGCATTATTTTCTGGAACAAAGTGGACCTTCACTGAGTCCATCCTGTGACTTGCCTGAGTGAGACAGCAAGGGACTAGGGGACAGTGGGGGAGTTGAGAGGAGGCAAGTTCCCAAAAACCAGACACAGCCAAAGTCAAAGACTGAGGCAGGCTGAACAGGACCACAGGAGGAAGATGGAGAAAGGGCCGGAAATAGGAACCCCTGGGAGGAAAAGAGAAAGATTCAAAGATATATAGTACACAGATTTAGATGGAGGGAGAGTGATGGTGGGAGAAGCCACGCACACTCATTCTCTCTCCCTCTCTCTCTCTCTCTCTCTCTCACACACACACGCACACACACACACACACACAGACACACACACACACACACACAGCCGCCCTGAGCCTTGCTGGAAATAATCCCGTTCGCGACGCCGGGGCCTCAGCTGCACAGGCGGTGCGGAGCTGTTACCTTGCACATCTGTCAGCTCCAAATGTAGAAGCTGTCATAGGGTTGTGTGTGTGAGTGTGAGAGTGTGTGTGTGTGCGCGTGTGGGCCTGTTCCTCCCCGAGAATTCTGAGGCCTTCGTCGGCAGGAGATCCCCGAAGACCCTGAAGGCTCTCCAGGAAGTCCATGCCCTGGGAAGCAGTTTTGCGCCTTCCCTTCCTCTCTGCAGGCCCAGCTTGGGGCTCCCCGGGGTTAGGAAGTAGCCCACTGGGCTTGGTTTCTGCAGCCTGACTTGGCCACTTTCAGCCTGGTGGCCCTGGGCAGCCATTTCTCCTAGAAGCAACTGAATCTCCTCACTGTCAGAGGAGCAGGGCTCATCAGGCAGCAGGGCTCCATGGATCCCAGTGCGGTGGAGATGAGCACCTGGCCTGATGGGTACTGGCCACTCCTGGGACGTTAGGGATTCTTTTCATTCTCATTATAGCTAGGAGGTCCTTTCTGTGTCTGACTCTGGTTCCTGGGGATGCAACCAGCACCCAGGTCCCTCTGCGGCCCTGAGGACATTGCTCTCCTCTGGCCTATCCTTCTCTCAGCTGCTTTCCTTGCTGGACATGATAAGCCTTAGGAACTGACTCTGGGTTGCAAAAGATGTAAGAATCTCCAGGAACAGAGAGGGTTGGCACCAAACCTGAAAGACAAGAATGCTTAGCCCTCCCTTGTGAGAATCCTTGGGTAGAACCCTCTACCCATCTCTCTGATGATTCTTTCCATGTTCTCACACCCCACTCTCCCAAAACTCACAGGTATGAGAACTTTCATTCTTGTGTTTGCCCTTCCTCCTGCTTTAATCCAAGCTTATCACAGAGGGATTTGACAGCAATGTAGAGGAGACCCCAGAGCCTATCCAGTAAGGAGGGCAGCCTTTTCCCTAAGTGAGGGCAAAGAGGGACTCTGGTCAAAAAGACACAGTCCCCATGTCGGCTCTCTGCCCACAAGGCCATGCCCACCTAGTTTAAGCCTCTCCTGACCCACAGAACTGACCCTTCAAGACAAGAGCACAAAGGCTGCCACCCATCCCCACAGCTAGAACCCTCTGTCCTACCTGGCCTCAGCACCCATCTTAACCCCAGGCCATCTCTTTCTCTCTCTTCAGGGTCACCGTCCTTTCTTCCCCAAGGTCAGGACATTAAAGCAGTCTTTGGAAGATCACGGTGCTCAGAGCAGGATTCTGAGAGAGGAAATGAAACCGAAGACCTTGGATCTTGGCTGAAGCTTATTCTTTGAGGGGAATCCACCACTCTGGATTTTTTTGTTCCAGGGGACCCAGACTCTTATGAATGCATGTGAACCCCATGTGGGCCTACACTGGACCCCAGCTCTGTATGTGTGTGTGTGACTTCTTGCCATCTTAGTAGTCATGTGTTGGCTTGAACATTTAACTGTACTTATGCATGGAGGGGTGTCATTGTGTGTGAAGCTGTGTATAAGTGCACTGATGTGAAATGTGCCAGATGATGGTACCTATGAGCCTATTGTATGAATGTGATTATAACTTTGAAAACTACTAGGAGTGCACATCAGCATTTGTTTTTGAGAACTGTGGGTTGTGTGTTTAAACCACACATCCATGCACAGTGTGCACACATATAATTAGGAATAATTGTGTCTAACCACATATTATGCCCCTGGGTTGCTCTCAGTTCATAACTGGGTGTGCAAGCAGAAACCTATGCACAGGTGTGCGTGAGATTTAATCAGCTTGTGTATAGTGTATGTGTGTATTGTGTATTTTGTGTGTGTGTGTGTGATTTTTGACATGGGGCAGGTGTTGTTGCAGAAATGTGTGTGTTCAGGCCCACGAATGGGGACAACAATTGTGTGTTGACAAAATCCAGCCACCCCTTAAGCCATGTCCAGCAAGAAGGAAATGTGTAAATGTGTTTGTGAAACACAAAACAGAGCAGGGACAAAATGCCAGGCCCTGCCATGGCAGCCGCAAGTTGGGGATGTTTTTTTCTCTGTCTCCATCTCTCCCTCTCTCCAGCATCTCGGCCCCTCTCTGGCGTCGTTCCTCACACCTAAGCCCAATGGTGTTTTGCAGTCTTTCAGCTGTTACCTCAGTCCCTCCTCGCCTCATTCCCGATTCACTCCGTTGCTATAGGTATGTTTGAAACCCCAGCGTGGTAGATTTTAATTAGTCTTCCTACAGATGGCCAATTAACATTCATTACTTTTGCCTTGAGCGATTAATTATGAGTTTGGATAGAAAAGGAGAGAAGAGGAGAGGAAGATGGGCAGGTGAATGAAAGGAGAAAAGAGAAGGGGGTTTGATTGGGAGTTTGGAATTTTTACACAGAGCAGGCTGGTGGGGGAGAGGGTGGGAAAGAGCTGTTTGAATCCCCTCACTCCCAGCGGCCTCCCTCGGCCCACAGCTGCTCTGGGGCCCCTAATCGGCTTGGCTGGCCCAGCCCTCCAGAAAAATAGAGCTCACACCCTCATTTGGGGGTCCTTAAGCCTTTGGTGTTCCCTGACCCCAGCCCTTTCATATTACCGGCCTCTTGTTTCTTGTGCCAGAGCTGGGTGGGAATTGTCAGGAATCGTCCAAAATGCTGCAGATAATCCAGCAAGGAAACTCCATTAGCATTCATTCATTCATTCTTAGAATTGTAGTGACTCACTGTACAGATGAGGAAACTGAGGCCCAGACAGGAAGTGACTTCTCCCTGCTTCTCAGGGAGAGTCTGACTCTACTGACCTCTGGGCCCAGCTCTTCCACTGCAGCCAGGACATTTTGTAAAGACTGTGTGTCATTCCACACTAGCAGTCTGGTTTCAAATGCAATTTACATCCTTTGGTGTACACCTAACTGCTGGATGCTCATGTGATTTTCCAGCTCATTGAAAGCCTCCCTAGGTGATGTTGCCCAGATCAGGAGTCACATCTCTGTTCCGAATCCCACATTCATTCCAGCTATGGAGGAGCAATGGCTGAATGTAAACACTGGTCTTTTGGATGGTGAGGTTACAAATGGTTTTTGTTTTCTTCTCCAAAATCATTTGGTTTTATTTTTTTTCTCTTTCTCTAGCACAAATATATTGTTTGAATAACAAAAGTATGATACATATTGAAAATTTTTCAGAATTTTATTTTGTAAAAAGGATTGCCGGGCGCAGTGGCGCACGCCTGTAATCCCAGCGGCTTGGGAGGCTGAGGCAGGAGGATCATGAGTTCAAAGCCAGCCTCAGCAAATCCTAAGCAACTCAGTGAGACTCTGCCTCTAAATAAAATACAAAATGGGGCTGGGGATGTGGCTCAGTGGCCGAGTGTCCCTGAGTTCAATTCCTGGTTCCCCCCCAAAAAAGGAACAGGATTCAGCCATAAAGAATAATAAAATTATGGCCGGGCGTGGTGGCGCACGCCTGTAATCCAAGCGACTTGGGAGGCTGAGTCAGGAGAATCGAGAGTTCAAAGCCAGCCTCAGCAACTTAGCGAGGCCCTTAGCAACTCAGTGAGACCCTGTCTCTAAATAAAATATAAAATAGGGCTGGGGATGTGGCTCAGTGGCCGAGTGTCCCTGAGTTCAATACCTGGTTCCAAAAAAAAAAAAAAAAAA
>JAJEJO010004920.1:60537-174830 GCA_020662805.1 Glaucomys volans | reverse complement strand
AAAAAAAAAAAAAAAAAAGAATAATAAAATTATGGCATTTGCAGGTAAATGGATAGAATTGGAGAAGATCATGTTAAGTGAAATAAGCCAATCCCAAAAAACCAAAGGCCGAATGATTTCTCTTATAAGTGGTTGACACATAGCGGGGGTCGGGGGAGGTACGGGAAGAATGCAGAAGGGATGGATTGTGTGGAGGAAAATGAGGGATGGGGAGGGGGCAGGGAAGGAAAGATAATAGAATGAGACAAACATCTATACCCTATGTATATGTATAAATATGCAAATTGTACGGTTCTACTTTGTGTACAACCAGAAAAATGATACTTGTACTTCATTTGTGTACAATGAACTAAAATAAAAAATTTTTTTAAAAGATGAAAAAAAAGGAACAGGGGTCCATGTTAATTTATGATCTCCTTTAAAAGACCACAAATATATACATCAAAACGTTAACACTTGAGTCAGCCTGCCTGAATTTCTGTTACATTTTTGCCACCTACTTAAACACTATCATCAGTTGAGTTAAAAAGAGTACCTATCTCCGAGGTTCATGAGGATTCAATAAAATAATGCATAGGAGGTTTTAGAACAGTGTCTTATATCTAGAAAGAGTTTGATAAATGTTAGCTACTACTAGTTTTAATAACAGTAGGATTTTAAAATAAAGATATCTGGGCGATGGGATTTTAAGGAATTTATTTATTTATTTATTTATTTATTTATTTATTTATTTATTGTAGATGGACATGATACCTTTTATTTATTTATTTATTTTGATGTGGTGCTGAGGATCAAATCCAGTGCCTCACATGTGCTAGGCAAGTGCTCTACCACTGAGCTACAATCCCAACCCCTTAAGGAATTTTTACTTAACTCTTTTTGCTTTTCTTTATCTTGAAAACTTTCCATAGCAAATATGCATTACCTAGGTAATGACATAAAGTAATTTTGTGATTTTTTTTTTTCAGTGCTGAGGATTGAACCCAGGGCCTCACCAGCTAGTGTGCTCTACCATTGAGCTATACCCCCAGCCCCAAGATAGAGTAATTTTGAAGAGGAGTGGGGAGGGTGATGGAAAAGAAGAAAGGAAGGAAGGAAGGAAGGAAGGAAGGAGGGAAGGAAGGAAGAGAGGAAGGGTAGACAGATGTATTTGCCCTGCTGTAAGCAAATGTAGTTCTACTGTTTGAAATTTCTACCATTTTCTACTCACAGTTGTGATAGTTTTGGTGTGACAGCTGTATGGGCCATGTTCCCTGTAGTTCTTACTCATACCATAACACTCTCCCCTGCAGGAAGCTCTCCTTCTGATTACATCTTCCTTATCCTTCATATCCTCAGCCCCTTCCTCGGCCTATCCTACTACCCGTTCACACCCAGCCTTCTATGTGTCTGTTCTTGTGGAGGCTCTTTCATCCTGGGGCTGTGTGGTTTTCTGGTGAGCAGGAGCTGGAGCCCAAGCCCTTGCCCCCAGAGGCTCACAGTGATGTCTGTGTGCCAGCTCTCTTCTCCCCGTCCCTCCCAGCACACTTCCTCTGTTCACACTTCATCTCTGTTCCCTGAGACTTTGGTGTGCATGTAGGGCCATCCATGAGGCTGAGGCCCACATTTAACTGCCATTCCCTGTGTGTCTCTTAGTTCTCATTTCTTTCTTTTTTAAATATTTTTTTCATTGTTGATGAACCTTTATTTTATTTTTTCATATGTGGTGCTAAGAATCAAACCCAGTGCCTCACACATGCTAACAAGTGTCTATCCCTGAGCAACAGTCCCAGCCCTCATTTCTTTTTTGGGGGAGTACTGGGGATTAAACCCAGGAGTGCTCAACCACCAAGCCATGTCCACAGCCCTTTTTTAAATATATATTTTATTTAGAGACAGGGTCCTGCTGAGTTGCTTAGGGCCTTGCTAGGTTGCTGAGGCTGGCTTTGAACTCAAGATCCTCCTGTCTCAGCCTCCTGAGCTGCTGTGATGATAGGCATGCACCATGCACCCAGCTTAGTTCTCATTTCTGAGAGTGAGAATCAGATTGGACAGGGTCTCCTTTAGAGCTCCTTTATGGGTCACTAGCCAGACCATGGATGGTTCCTGTGGATCTTGCATCCATCCTTGGTCTGAAGAACTGTGGAGAAGTGGAGTAGTGGAAGGCCTGTTCACCTGGTGCAGAATATAACTGCTAGGGGCATAGTTTTTCAGATGGGGGTCTGGGTAGGACAAGAAATGGTTGACAACTTTGGTATTGTGCTCCTACCATGTGTCCCCAGAAAACTCCTGTCACCTACTGGACACCATTCACACTGTACCATCAACATCTAGTGGCTTGTTCTAGTTGAGCCATCATGCCACATGCTAAGCTCCCTGAGAGGGGTAACCATGTTCCGTCTTGCCCATGACTCTCCTTAGCACTAAGCACAATGCTTGGCACCAAGTAGGTACTTAGAATGCATCTGTTGAAAACTGGGAAAGTGTATAAGGTCATGAATGACACATACTATATATTTATAAAGTTCTCATAGAGATGCAAAAGATGAACACCTGTGGAAGTTACCTGTCAGCTTCAGATTTCTCTGGTTAGAGCTGATGATCCAGGTGAACTAGAGCAGCCAGGGAAGGGCATTTGAAGGAGAAGCAAATGAAGCTAACAGGGGTCTCCCAGGCTTGTGTAGGGGTGAGTGAGTAGGCTGCAGCTAGGGAGAGCATCCTTCTGTGGAGGCAGGAGGATAGAGAATGGCTGAAACCAGAGGCTCACTAGACAGAGAAAAAGAAGGAGGTACTGGAAATCAGACATGGATGTAGGAGAAAGAGGCCCCTTCTTTTCTGGGGAGAGGCCATGAGGCAAAAGAGGGTAAAGAGACCAGGTGTGGTGGTGCACACCTGTCATCCCAGTGATTTGGGAAGCTGAGGTAGGAAGATCCTGAGTTTAAGGCCAACCTCAGCAATCTAGTGAGGTCCTAAGCAATTTAGTAAGAACCTGTCTCAAAAATAAATAAGAAATAACAAGGGTTGGGAATGTGTCTTACTGGTAAAGCACTCTGGGGTTAAATTCCTGGTATGGAAAAAAAAATAGGGTAAGGAGGACCTAAACTGCTGATGTGGAACCAAAGGCAGTGACTGCCTTGTTCTTTTCATGCTGTGGTCCCAGGGAATCCTGGGGCCCTGCCATATGCCTTTCCAGAGTTACACAAATACAAGCATAGTGGTGATCTGGAAACTCTGAAGGGCCCCACTGAGGGCAAGGAGGTGGGGAGGGTTTCCTGGAAGAAGTAAGATGAACAGGCCCAGAGATTGAGCATGGTTGGCAGTTGGCAGGGGGTGGGGGCGATGCTTTCTGGCAGAAACCTCATGAGCAAAACACTGAGCAGGAAACAGGCATGGCATGGGGACAGGGACACGGCTAGCTGGGTGGCCTATGGTCTGTTAGAGAACAGGCTGAATGACAGCTGTCTTTGAAGCACCAGGGCTGAGGAACCTGGGTTTACATGGAGCCACTCTCCTGTCCTCAACACCAGCCTCCTAGGACTTTTCATGCTCTTCCTTCTGGCTTCTCCCAGTCCCTGGTGGCTGCCATGTAGGGAGGCAGTGACGAGTCAAGAGCCTCTCCTGCAGGGTCTTCCACACTCGTCATGCCTTTCACCCACTGATCCTCTTATACTCATGTGTCTGGAGGCCATCTACAGTAGGGAACCTGGCATCAAAAGGGAAGAGCTGTGCTCAGCCTTCATTGCTGCCCAGGGGAGATCTGCATGGGTGCTGCTCAGGGGAGATTTGCAGGGGTGCTGCTCAGGGGAGATCTGCATGGGTGTAGCAGTTCCACAAGAAAGGCATGCTCCTGACCTTGAGTTCAGCAGGACTTCGGGGCAGGATTGAAGCCAGGGGTGGCCTTGGCCTCTGTACGGGGGCTGCTGTCCTGGGCTTACACGGAGGGCTCCAGGCACTGCCTGACCTCTCTGGCTTGCCGTACTCATTCTCTGACCCTCTGCCCATTACCAAATGTCACTTCCCTCTGGGTCACTTACTTCAAATGCCTGAGAGAGGAACTCATTGTTTAAGACAGGCTCCAAATCAAGTGAGCCCACAGGGACTTCCCCTGATGCAGTAGGCGATGGCCGGAAGGAAGACCCTAGGGCTCACCCAGGGTCCTGTAGGAGGTGTGAGTACAGCAGGCAGGGATGCTGAAACTTTGCACATGTCTAGATATTTTTTTTCACTTACTGTACTGTTTCAGTGTTCCTTTACTTTCTTTTATTTTGCTGTTTCTGGTTTTTGAAAAACACAAGCTTAGTAATTATAGCCACTGTTTATTGGAAATAAACATTTATTCTAAATGGTTTTTCTGATATAGCAGAATAAAATGTACTACCTGAATTATCATGAACATTTTCTTCTTTTAAAAAATTTTCCCACTTTGAAACCTTTGGGGATTACTTACTGGCATAATTTCTCTGTTCTGTCCCAAATGGTTTTGAAATATTTATTGCTTCTCAGATGACAAACCATGAAGTATTGCTTCACTCTGATGGCAAAGAGAGAAGTCTGTAGTTTCAATTAGAAGCTCTTTAGGAAAAAATAATGCTTGCAATGCTTAGCCCATTGTTTGAAATTTGTTAACATTTGTAAACAAAAGGTGAATTCAAATTTGGAAACCAAAGTCAGCCAAACCCTCCCTGCACCAGCCACCTGTGCATTTCAAGAATAGCTCGATACAACTTCCCATGTCTGAATAATCTGCAGCAGCCCCTCAATCACGACCAATAATCCAACATGTTTTCAACAACCCCAGAGCTTCCTGTATGTTATGCCTTCCCTCCCTTACAAATGTTTTGAAAATTTGCCAGCTTTTCAGAGATGCATGAATAGTGTCATACAAAGAATTGACAGTACTGAGATCACTTTGGAGTTCTTTCATATCCCGACAAACCTCAACACCATTAAATCCCCAAGACGTGCATGACAATGTGTGTACAAAGCTCTTGGCTCATCCTCCGTAAACGTTGTAGCAACACTATTAAATCTTCCACTTGTGTAAGCAGCTCCAGTGTAGACAGAGCCATGCATTTTATTAAAATCAGCTTCCATAATAATTGGATATAACAGCCTCCCAGTGATCTTATCCATACAGTGGCACCCATGAATAGCGGCTTAATTAAGACGGCCTCAGACATTTTCTGCAGGGACCTTGCACAGGTTGAGAGCTAGGCATCATTACACCAGCAGTTGTCTCATTGTATCTCATGAGTAATCTGTGGAAACAATGCCCATCTTTATCACTCCATTAATAATTCTAAATGCTTGCTATAAGCCAGGTGTTACACTAAGTGCTTTAACTTACATACTCATTGAATCCTCCCAACTGACTATAGGGCAGAATCCATGATTTATTCCCATTTTTCAGAAAAGGAAACTGGCAATGATAGTTTGAGTCACTTGCCCAAGATTCACAAGTCTGTACAATGTGTAGAAACCAACTTAGATGAGTCGTTAAGTTCTTGTTCCTCTTTGATTTCCTACTAGAACATTCGCTTTTGTTCACAAATCAGATTCCCTGTGCCCATGATAGACAGTGTCCCCAGAAATAAAATCTTTTCAACTTCAGATGCATCCTACCATCCTCATTAGTTTTAATTTCTCAGATAATAGCTTTAAAAGAATGTCACCAAAAAGTGTATGATTACAAAACTACTCCAATTATAAATGCATTATATATTATATTTTATTTTATTTTATTTTATTTTATATATGCATTATAATATATATGTTATATATATATAATTTTGGTGTTCTGTAAATTTCTAGGAATTTTTCCAAGTTATGATTGCTCTTTGATTCCTAAATTGTTCTAACAGAACAACTAGGATGGTTGAGAGAATTGTATATCCTTTATAATGAAAAATCCAATTACTAAGATTTAAAAATTGTATTTCCATTTGCTTTGGACCCTTTGTATTTTAAAGGTAGCTTGGGGGTGAGCTTCCTTTCAAAATTCATGTGCAGAATCTTGTTTTGAAACATGTTACTCTTTTTTTTTTTTTTTTGCACCAGGAATTGAACCCAGGGGGGCTTTACCATTGAGCCACATCCCCAGCCCTTTTAAATATTTTATTTAGGGACAGACCCTCACTAAGTTGTGTAGGGCCTTACCAAGTTGCTGAGGCTGGTTTTGAACTTGCAATCCTCCCGACTCAGCCTCCTGAGCCACTGGGATTACAGGCACCCGCCACTGCACCCCCACCCTCATGCCAACCCCAATTTACTCTTCAAGATGAAATACTTGATTACTCCTCACTATTACTTCTGGCATCATTATTTGATGGTAAACTCTTGGAAATCTTCGTGAAAAATAGAAACTCAAACTTTTGTTTTGACATCAATTTTTCGATTCCTGTGACTTAAGCATTTATTTAGAATTGCTCAGCGATTGTGTTCCATTTACAAGAAGAGAATGCCAATGACAGATTCTCTAACACTTCCTGTTAAGATGCCTTCCATGTTTTCTCAGTTATTTTCTAACCAGATTAATGTCCCAAAGCAGGGCTCTTTCAGCCTAGTGACACACTCCTGCTATGGCCTAGAAACAATGGATTTAAGGTTTTCCCACTGGATAGAGTTTTTCTGAGAAAATTGTTTTATTGTTATTTAACACTCTTTCATCCCAGTCTTCTTAATTCTTTTTTTTTCTTTTATTAATTGGGAAGTAATACCCCATTCCTAATCCTTCGATGGTTATCCTATACATTTTATTAAGCATATTTCACTTTCCAAAATCTAAAGTTAATCACTATTTTTTGCAGAAAAAATATCTTTCAGAAAAAATATCTGATACCAATGGGCTTTATCTTCAATCTCCCACTCTGCCCCAACTTATGTACTATTGTTATTCCATATTTAGTTCTATGTGTTTTTAGTCTCATATATTATACAAGAACTTTATGGGTTTGTGCAGTTAATATTGATTTAGATTAATTTCAATCCCCATTCATCCTTCCATTTCAGACTTCTCTTCTTGCAATAGTTTTCTTTTTGCCTGAAATTCCTTTAGTGAGATTTGGTTGGTAGAAATTTTCATTTTGATTTGTCTGAGAATGTCTTTATTTCACTCTTATTCTTGAAAGACAGTTTTTGCTAAAAATACAATGTTAACTTGTGAATTCTTTTTTCTCAGTGCTTTGAAGATATATCCCACTCCTTCCTGGCATCCATAGTTGAGAGTCAGTCATCAGTCCAATGTCATTGCTTTCTAATAATTCATCTCTTCTCTCAGCTACATTTTTTTTTTTTTTGGTACCAGGGGCTCTCAACCACTCAGCCACATCCCCAACCCTATTTTGTATTTTATTTAGAGACAGGGTCTCATTGAGTTGCTTAGTGCCTCTCCTTTGCTGAGGCTGGTTTTGAACTCATGATCCTCTTGCCTCAGCCTCCCCAGCCATGTGTTACCACCCCTGGCTCTCTGCTACTTTTTTCTTGCATAATTAATTTTTTTTGTTAGTTGTCGATGGACAGCATGCCTTAATTGTATTTGCTTATTTTTATGTGGTGCTGAGGATTGAACCCAGTGCCTCACACGGGCTAGGCAATTGCTCTGTCACTGAGCTACAGCCCCAGTCCTCTGCCACTTTTAAGATCCTTTTTCATTAGGTATTCTGCAATTGCATTGTTATGTGTAGATTTATTTATCTTGTGGGGATCCAGTGGGGTTTCCCACTCCAAGGATTGATATTATTTATCGATTTCAAAAGTTTCTTAGCCACTAGCTCTTCAAATAAAGCCTTCTCTAGGGTTTTCTACTTTTAGAACCCCAACTAGACAAATGGTAATCCTCAGATATGGTATCTCTTAATCTCTCAACATATTTTACAGTTTGCCCCTCTTGGTGCTATATTTTTTCAGCTCTTCTGATTTCTAGTTCATAAACTCTCTTCTATTATGTCTAATCTGTTAATTTCTTCTAAATTGAATTCTTAATATCAGTGGCTGTAATTTTTATTCCTCATTGGTACCTTTCCAAATCAACAGAGCCCTTTTTGTTCACACCGAGGCATAATTTATACACTATAAAATGCACTTTTTATGTACTAGGAATCAAACCTAGGGCCTCACATGCTAGGCAAGGGCTCTGCCACTGAGCTACATCCTAGGTTTTTTTTTTTTTTAATTTATGTTTTGAGATTGGGTCTAAGTTGCTCAGGCTTGCCTCAAACTTCTGATTCTCCTGTCTCATCCTCCTAAGTAGCTGGGATTGCAGGTGTGGACCACCACATCTGGATAAAATACACAAATCTTAAGTGTATTTCTTGATGAATTTCCACCTATGTGTACATGAATGTGAAAACCACCTGGATTAAAATATAGACCATTTCCAGGAGTTTGAGAAGTTCCACTGTGCCACTTCCCAGCCAATAAGTCAATAATCCTTCAGAAATAACCATTCTTCTGACTTATATCAACACAGATTAATTTTGCCTATTCTACAGTACCATAAAAATGGAACTTTTACAGCATGTACTTTTTTCTTTTTCTTTTCTTTTCCTTCCCTTTTTTTTTTTTTTTTTGGTATCAGGGATTGAACCCAGGGGCACTTAATCACTGAGCCACATTCTCAGCCATATTTATTTTATTTAGAGACAGAGTCTTACTTAGTTGCTGAGACTGGCTTCAAACTTGAAATCCTCCTGCCTCAGCCTCCTGAGCCACTGGGATCACAGGCATGCACCACTGTGCCTGGCTTCCATCTGGTTTTTACCCAATAGTGCATCTGATTCATCCCGTTGCTGCATTTATCAATAAATCTTTTTTTTTTTGGTGCTAAATTCCATTGTATGAACCTAACAATTTATTCTACTATTTGTGGGCATGAGGATTACTTAAAGTTCTTGAAAAATATGAGTAAAATCTTTCTGTGGACATATGCATTCTTTTCTCTTGGGTAGATAGATGGAAGTAGGATGGCTGAATGGGTATACGTTTATCTTTTTTTTTTCTTTTCTTTTTTTTTTTTTTTTGGTACTAGGAATTGAACCCAGGGTGCACTCCAGCACTGAGCCACATCCCCAGCCCTATTTTTGTATTTTATTTAGAGATAGGGTCTCACTGAGTTGCTTAGGGCCTCGCTAAGTTGCTGAGGCTGGCTTTGAACTCGAGATCCTCCTGCCTCAACCTCTGAAGCCACTGGGATTACAGGTGTGCACTACCATACCCGGCAATGTTTATCTTTATTTAAAATTGATAAATAATTTTCCAGAGTTGTACCATTTACACACCTATTTTAGGTATTTTTTTAGTTTTTAGGTATTTTAGGTATTTTTTAAGTTCTTCTTAATATCCTTTTTAATTTTTTACATATTAAATATAATTATTATAGATTACATATCTGACAATTCTTTCCCTCTCTCTCTTTACTTCTCTCTCTCAATGCTGGTGATCCAACCCAGGACCTCTTACTTGCTGGGTAAGCAAACAAGCATTGAGCTAAATTCCCAGCCCTACTAATTCTATTATGTGTGGTCTTTTCTCAAGTCTGATTCTGTAATTTGCAGTTTCTGCTTTGTTTTGAGGAGTACTTTGTAATTTTTATTGTTGAAGTTATCTTTCTTAGAACTTTATACATGGGAATTATATGAAGTTTGACTTTCAAATGGGTTACTCTACATTGTTATCCTGGGGGTACTCTATTTTCAGCTTGGAGTCTTTTAGAGCTTTCTAAGATTTTTGGTCCCAAATTCAAGTGAGAGTGGAACTGTGGTTAGGAACTCTTAGGAAAACAGCTTTCATTTTTTCCCCTCTTCACAGAGTCAAAGATGAGGTAGGCCATCTCCCTTTGTAGGGGTGGAATTTTTTTGTTCACTCAGTAAAGGCATAGCATTTAGGGGGATCTGTGATCTGACTTCCTTTGGATGAGTCGCAAGTTTTGTCCTTTGTCCCTCTCAATTGTGGTCCTTTAAAGTGAAAACTTTTGGCCACCAGGGAATTGGGATTTGTCTCAACACAAAGTCTAGCTTCAGAACTCACTTCCTCGTCTCAATTCAAGCCGACTATAATCTCGGGACAACTGAAGATATTTTTTTCTTATTTTTGGCCATTGCAGTCATCATTCAAAAATATAGGATTTTTTGTTTGTTTATTTGCAGTGCTGATGATGGACCCAGGGCCTCACACATGGTAGGCAACTGCTCTACCACTGAGCAACATTCCTGGCCCAATAAGATTGCTGGTGTTTTTGTTTGTTTTGGGTGTTTTATTTGGGGGGGCAGGTTTTAAATACTGGCAGAAGGTTAATAATTGAAGTTGAGTAGTAAACTATGTGGGGATTCATTATGTTATCCTCTCTACAAAGAATGTTCAAATTTCATATAAGAAAAACGTTTGGTCGGGCACACCTGAAATCCAGCAATTCCAGAGGCTAAGACAGGAGGTTCACAAGTTCAAGGCCAGCTTCAGTCATTTAGCAAGACCCTTAATAACTTAGCAAGGCACTGTCTCAAAATAAAAAATGAAAAGGGCTGGGGATGTAGCTCAGTAGCAAAAAGCATTCTTGGGTTCAATTCCAAGTACCAAAAAAGAAAAGAAAAAGTTTGTTTAAAAAATTTCTTTAGAGTGGGGCTGGGATTGTGGCTCAGTGGAAGAGCGCTTGCCTAGCATGTGTGAGGCACTGGGTTCAATTCTTAACACCACATACAAATAAAAGTTCATCAACAACTAATAAAAGTATTTTTTTAAAAATTCTTTACTCTGGAAAGCAGTGTGGAGATTCCTTAGAAAACTTGGAATGGATCCACCATTTGACCTAGCTATCCCACTCCTTGACCTGTACCCAAAGAACTTAAAATCAGATTACTACAGTGATGCAGCCACATCAATGTTCATAGCTGCCCAATTCACAATAGCTAGATTGTGGAACCAACCTAGATGCCCTTCAATAGATAAATGGATAAAGAAACTGTGGTATATATACACAATGGAATATGACTCAGCCATAAAGAAGAATAAAATTATGGCATTTGCAGGTAAATGGATGATGTTGGAGGCTGTTATGTTAAGTGAGATTAACCAATCCCAAAAATCCAAAGGCCGAATGGTCTCTCTGACAAGTGAATGATGATGCATAATGCGGGGTGGAAGGGTGGCAAGAATGGTGGAAGGATAGATGGCATAGAGGGACGGGAGGGGTGGGGTTGGGGGGGTAATAATAACAGAATGTGTGACAGACATCATTGCCCTGTGTACATGTATGAATGCACAGATGGTGTGACTCTACTTTGTGTACAACCAGAGAAACAATAGCTGTACTCCATTTGTGTTCAATTAATCAAAATTAAATAAATTTTAAAAAATTCTTTATAGTGAGATATTTAGGAATGAAACATCACAATAGATATAATTTACTTTAAAATATATCAGAGAAAAAGGGATGAAGCAAAGTGGAAAAATGTTAACAACAATACAATATAAGTGATAGCGAATTTGAGTGTAAATAATATGATTTTTCTACTTTTATGTGTGTTTGGAAATGTTTGTAATAAAAGGTCAAAATAAAATAGAATGGATTATTGGATATTCTGTCCTGGGAAGGGTATGTGGACATCTAGTCTATCATATTATAAGAAAAGAAACAAATTTGATATCATATTCAGCTGAGTGTGTCTACAAAGAAAGTATCTGCAAGCAGGCCAAATAATTCAACACTGAAGTCGAGTCAGAAATGTGTGTATTGAGCAAGGCAAAGCCGTTCAGATCCAGACATGAACAAACAGATTTGTGTGAGTGGGCAGTGGGGAAGAGAGCAGGTGAGCAGGTCGGCAGAGCACCAAGCCAGGTCAGGATGGGCCTATGGAAGTGTCTTGACACTGAGCTCTGCCAAAGGACTCAGCTCGTCCTGGGGTCATCCAGTGTCCACTGGTTGACAATGACATGCATGTAATGGCAAGATTTCCTTCTCCCCTTTCTTTGGTCCAGCCTCCTCAGTTTTAAGTAAGAGATTGCCTCCCAGCTCCTGTCCAGCTCGCCCACCCTAATTCCTCCCCTTCCAGCCTTTTCTGCCCTTCACAGGACGTCATTCCAGAATATCCTCTTGGCTGGCCTTGCCTGGTGCCCCACTGGACCAATCCACCACTGCATAATCATCCAACACTTTACCAAATCTGGGAATTTCTTCTAGACTAAAGCTCTGAAACACAA
Organism: Glaucomys volans; assembly: GCA_020662805.1. NCBI lineage: Eukaryota > Metazoa > Chordata > Mammalia > Rodentia > Sciuridae > Glaucomys > Glaucomys volans. The sequence goes on along the minus strand of JAJEJO010004920.1, from coordinate 162,662 downwards.
ATACACTCCAAAGAAGGAGCCCTAATTTGGGAAGACAGAACAGGCTTGACACACATGTAGAAAAGAAACATTTCCCTAAATTAAACGAATCTGCAAAGATATACTGTTATAGAGAAAACATTTATGCTATGCAGATCTTTAATCTCCATTTAAGAATTAAGTGTCTGGATTTACAAAGCATCCACTGAAGAGGTCTTCTCAAAAGAAAGGAATATTTGCTCCAAGTTCACACCTCTTGTAATATAAAGATACACTGGAAACTTTGAATTTATAGCATTCTGTACCCAGGAGTTTAACTAATTATTGGCAGACTCCAAGTTCAAAATGACTGAGTCTTTTTTTCCCCCAGAAGTCAAAGGGTCTGCATGAGGAGTATTCTTTCAGAATGAGACCTGGAATGGGAAGACCATACTGAAAAACAAGCAAGAATTCCAACTCTCCTTTCATGGCAAACTTACAAAGCATGGTCATCTCCTCTTTATGTCCTATTATGATGAAAACACATTTTTACACTGTCTCAGAACAACCATAACCTAGAAGTATGTTTCTCAAATTTATATATTCAATCAATGAATCCTTAGTAAGCATCTATTATATGCTAGGCCACTGTGCTAAATATTGGAAACACAATGGTGAACTAAATAGATGAGGTTATCATGAAGTTGACATTCTAAATACTTGACTGCATGCTTTTTGGATAATTTTCCTCTTCTCAGAAGTTGGACTGACACATACTTTGGTGTAGTGTTTTGAACAAGACTTAAAGGAGAAATGTATTGGGCATGCACAAAGAGGCACAAAGAACAAGTCTCTGGATGAATGTCTTAGCTGGTGGGCAGTATAGTTCAGTGTACTTTACAGAGAAGGAGGGGATGGGGGCCAGAAAGGCAGGGACTTGCTAATGGATGGCCTCAAATGCCAAACTAAGGTATTTGAACTTATTGGAAATGGTGACATTCCCAGTTAATGCTTTCTGAATGTTTATTATGTGCCAAGAGGCATACCTAATTCTCTTAACAACTCTCCAGAGTTGGTATTATTATCATCTCCATATTGCTGCTGAGAAACTGAGTCATGGTTTATTTATGAAACTGCCCTGGGTCCTGCTGTTGTGTGAAAAAAAATTAAGAGTATAGAGCTGCAGAGTAATCTGAAGCACATTTCTTCTAAGAGGTGTCTCTCCCAAAGGTGAAATCTGCCTTACAAATCAATGACTTTAATAAAGTGGTGGGGGCTGGGGATGTAGCTCAGTTGGTAGAGTGACTGCCTCGCAAGCACAAGGCCCTGGGTTCATTCCCCAGCACCGCAAAAAAATAAATAAATAAAAAATAAAGTTGCCGGGCGCGGTGGCGCACGCCTGGAATCCCAGCGGCTCGGGAGGCTGAGGCAGGATCCCGAGTTCAAAGCCAGCCTCAGCAACTTAGGGAGGCCCTAAGCAACTCAGTGAGACCCTGTCTCTAAATAAAATACAAAATAGGGCTGGGGATGTGGCTCAGTGGTGGGGTGCCCCTGAGTTCAATCCCCAACACCAAAAATAAATAAATAAATAAATAAATAAATAAATAAATAAATAAAGTGGTGGAAAATGGGGAAGGGGAGTTGGGTAAACTTCACATCCAATATAATTGAATTCTTGATTTCTGCAGGAAAATTAAAATGTTTGTTGAAGAACAGAAGAAGGTTTTTCTGCTGTTGTTGGGTGGAGTGCTCTTAATATGTTTGTGCATTATATTTACTTCATAGTGCTTCTCAAGTCCTCTATTATCTGACCATTCTATCTACTATTAAAAGTGGGATAGTGATAATTCCAACTATTAAAAAAAAAGAGTATAGAGTTGTACTGTAGAACTCTGGTGGCATTGTATAAAATGAATTGTACAGAGGAGAAATCACAAATGCTTATTTTAAAAGTATTATGGGGAGCCCAAATTAGGCCAGTGGCAGGGAGAATGGAAAGAAAGGAAAGAATGTGCAGGTCATGACTGAGAGAAGGGGACATCACTGATGCCTCTTAGCTACTGAGCCTAGGTGTCCTGCAGCTTAAAGATAAGCTCTTTATCAAAGAGAGAAGCCAGGAAGAGCACAGATTTGGCAGGGAAGATGTCAAGTTCAGTTTTGGGGGGTGGTGAATGTCTAGGGGGCCCGTGTGATCCTCAAGAAGACATCTCACAAGCATTTAATATTTACTGACTTGATCTGGGGGGAAAAATAAACTCATAAGGAGTTGGCATCAAGTATCGATGGAAGCTGTGGGAGTAGATGATAGATAGGTAGACAAATAGAATAAATGGAATGAGAGGAGGATTAAGGACAAGGACACTTTCATGGACACCCACTTAGGAGAAGAAACTAGAGTCCAGGAAGGAGCAACACCTATAGGCAGCAAAGGAAACTAAAGGGAAGAGAGTTTCCAAAAGGGAGTTGAAGGTACTCAGTGCTGAAGAGCCTAAAGACAATAATGACTAAAAAGACTTGCATTTGGAAATAAGTCTTCCCTTCTCTCACACCCCTTTAACTCCCCCACCTTTTTCTGCATTGTCTTTATTTTCTCTAACTCTGCCTGATAGAAATATGACATGTCACATATGTAATTTTAAATGTTATAGTAATCACATTTAAAATAATTTTGATATATTTTAACAATATATTCATTACAATATGTAATCAATATGGGAAAATTAATATTTTACATCTTTTAAACATTAAGCCTGTCCAATGCCAAATACGGTGTGTCTTTAAAAAAACAACAACAATGGACTTCTTTCTTGTGTGTTCAAATGTGGTGCATATTTTACATGTACAGAACATCTCAATTTGGGCCATCCATATTTTGTGTGCCTTTTAAACAGATGTGTCTCCTGGCTTCCACATTGAAGAGCACAACTCTATAAGATAATAGCAGTTAACATATATCAAGGACTTCCTGTGTATTGGGGGCTGCTCTAAGTACTTCAGGTGGGGATTATAACTACTCCAATCTCAAAATAACTCAGCAACAAGTTTGTTGTGCTTATCATCATCTCCATAAGTACTCATGGCTCTTGCAATAACACCATCATGAAAGTCTGGGAACTTTTGCAACCCATTTTCCTAATGTGATGGGGGCAGAAGTCTGGTTGCAAAGGCTTGAGTGAAGGGGAGGTTGAGCACATTGAAGAAAGTAAAAAATGTATCCAGAAAGTGTGGTGGTGACAAAGAAAAGAAAACAGACTAAGGGAAACATGAAGATATAAAATTTTTGTATGTGAAGAGACACGAAGGATGGAAGCTACAAGGGATATGGCTAAGGATATTGGTAAACCATGTCCTCTGTAAGAGTGTAGGTTCTATTGGAGAAATTGCCTGGCCTGTGCTGGGAACCCTGATGTATACCAGAGCTTCCAGCTGGAGGGAGGACATGAGGATCAGTTCCTAGTTTCCCACATGGCCAAAGGCAGTGTCAATACTTTTTACCTGGTGTTTCTTTGGAGTCAGGCATTGGCCCTGTGCACTACATGCTACCTCATTTAATAATCACAGAGCTCATTTAATACTTGCCATTTTATAGGTGTACAAGCTGAGTCAAGATAATTGACTTCAGGCCTCATCACTAGTAAATGGAAGTGAGGATTTGAGCCCAGGTTATTCCAGAGATAGGAAGAGGGAGGAAAAACGTTGATGTGGGTCCAGAACCAGGACAGGTGGTTCCGGTTGTGTCTGTCGGGTTGGAATCAGGCTCCTCTGCAGAAAGTGAGGCACTGGGTTGTGGGGAAATCCAGGAAGTTGGGGGTGGGTTTGGATAGATACGAACTGAAAGTAAGCGACCTGCAGATGTGTGGGACATGGGGTATTCCAGTGTGCGTGATCAGCCTCCAGTCTCTAGCAGAGCTCAGCAGCTTGAGTGGGAGGCGAGAAATGAACCCGTGAGATTAGATTCATCCCCGGGCTAGAGGATCAAGGCCCTGGGAGCGGGTTCAACTATCCCCAGTGGCTCCAGCCTTCTCGCTACATACCCCAGCCCTTGCTCCTGCAGCCGCAGAGTGCAGGCCCAAGCAATGTTTATCCACTGAACTCGCTTCCCTAGGGGCCTTGCTTCGGCAAAATTTCCTGTCATCTCCTAACACAGAAAACGAAAATCTCCTATTCTGTGCCTCTTCAGATCGGCACATCCCGCGCCCTTAGTGATGTGACCAGGTTGGGTCCTTTTCCCGACGGCGCTCGTCCTTTCCCAAGACTGAGGGTGGGGTAAAGAAGGACGAAAAGATAAAAGGTGGTAGTGGGGGCAGGGAAACAAACGGGGTGGGGGGGCGGTGGGGATAGCCCGAGACAGAAACTGGAGAGAAGGAGCGACCTTCACAGAGAACCAGAGATTTCCGAAGAGGCCAACAAGACACGCGGGCCCTCGCCGCAGGTTCAGTAACAATTCCTTCCCAGGGCGTTTCCGGGGCGTCGCCGCGATGCCTGACCCTGGGTTGCCCAGGACGTGAAAGGCTGCAGGGTGCGGTCCCCTGGCCTCCTTTTCCTCTAGCCACCCCCTCTCCATCTCGCTCAAGGGGGCCGGAACGGCGTCGGCGCGCAGGGGCTTTTCGGAGCAGTCGAGTGGAAAATAGACTTTAACCCGCTTTGTGGCTGCAGGGGCGCCCGGAGCGCTCTCCTGGACCAAGGCTCCGGGCTCTCCGACAGGCCACTGCCAAGACCTGGCCTGGAGTCCCCGCAGAGTTGTGCCGCGCGCGGACCCCCTGGCTTCCCCGGCTCCGGGAAGCCCAGCCCGGATCTGCGCGCGCTTGTGCGCCTCTCGGGCCACTCGGATTGACCCCGGCAGCGACGAGAAAGAGGAACTCGCTTCGATCTTCCTCCGCGTGGGCTGGCAAGGTGCGGGTCGCAGTCTCCCTAAGCGCCCTTCTAGGCCTCAGCGCAGTGTTTTCTTGCGACCTGGAATGCCCGGGTGGAAAAGTTGGCGGAGTACGGGTTTTCATTGCCAATCGCTCTCTCACCCCCGGCAGATTACAGCAAGAAATGAAAATAGGCCCAAGCAAGACTCGTCCACCGCTCTATGGTCGCAGGTGGAAGGTGAAGGTCCAGGGGGCTATAAGGCCGCTGACTTTCTAGTACCGCCAGGGTGTCCTCTTGGATACCAGGTCGAGCTGCTCGAACAGCTCCAATTTAAGGAAGGCACAACGTCCCTGGCTTCAGACTTGAACCCACCACCTGAGAAGGCAAGGAAAGCAGATCTCCCTGCGCTGAGGCCCACTGTCCCTGTCCGAGCCAGACACCCGTAATGTGGCTGGGTAAACGAGCTGTTTCAGAGCACCGCGAACTGTTGCTTGAGCGTTCTGGGGCGGTGAATCCGGCGACTTGTTCCTGCTCTGCTCTGGCCTGGTTCCTTGTGAAAAGAATGAGCCTCCCCATTCCGGAGCTATCCCCGAAGACATCCAGGAAATGCGAAACCTTAGAAGCAAGGCCTCGGCTTCAGAGAGCGTTCAGAAGGTGGATGGTTGGTAAGCGGGAGGGTCCCTCAGGTCAGGGAGCAGGGAACTTATTATGGGGGGGGGCGTATTTGTTGAATCCCAAACACCCACCCTCACGCCGAGATCCAGATCCAAGTTCTCTAAGAACGGAAACGACATCCCAGGACGAATGGAAGAAGGTTCAACTGAGTTTCACACTGGAGAAAAGGGTTTCCCAAGTCTCGATTTCTGCGGACACCTTCTCTGACCCCGCCGTGGGTTGAGACTGCTCCGGCGGCCACCAGACTCAGCCAAAGGGAGGAGTCGCGTGGAAAAGCCTGTGTCGGGGCGGAGAGGGGGAGGTTAGATCGTCCCGCACATGTTCCAGTCCGGCTTTTGCTTCCAACTGCGAGCTCCATCCCCACCCGCGGTCCCTCGCCCCGCCCCGTCCAGCCCCGCCCCCCACCTTGGGGCAGGTGAGCGGCGGCCAATGGGCGAGCGCGGGGCAGGTGCCCGCTAACTCGCGCCTAGCAGCGCGGCCGGCGAGGCCTGGCGGAGCAGTGCAGGGAGGATCGCGGGCGGGGGTCGGTCCTGGTGTGACTTGGAAGGGAGGGAGCCGGGCACAAGCCTCCGGTCGTAGAGGCAGCTCGCAGAGTCGCACGCAGCCCGCGTTAGCGCCAGTGCCTGAGCCGGGAACTGCCCGCTTGGCCGCAGGGGCCGAAGCTCCAGGCGCGGTGGCCGAACTCCGCGCTCGCTCGCTCGCACACCCCTCGCCGCTCCGCTCCTGGCTCGCCGGCGGGGGCCGAGCGCAGGCGGGCGGGCGGGGGAGGTGAGGGGTGCGGGTGTATGTGCATGTGCTTGGCTGGGTGCACACCCCGCAAGGCGGCAGCGCCAGGACACGGAGCGCTCCCCAGAGCCCCGCTGCCTCTCACGGCTCCGGCGGCCGCGACCATGTTCCAGCCCGCTGCTAAGCGGGGTTTTACCATAGAATCCTTGGTGGCCAAGGACGGTGGCACCGGCGGGGGCACTGGAGGCGGGGGCGCGGGCTCCCATCCCCTGGCGGCGGCCGCTTCAGAGGAACCACTCCGGCCCACAGCGCTCAACTACCCTCACCCCAGCGCGGCCGAGGCGGCCTTCGTGAGCGGCTTCCCTGCCGCAGCCGCCGCGGGCGCCGGTCGCTCGCTCTACGGAGGGCCGGAGCTCGTGTTCCCCGAGGCCATGAACCACCCCGCGCTGACCGTGCACCCAGCGCACCAGCTGGGCGCCTCCCCGTTGCAGCCCCCGCACTCCTTCTTCAGCGCCCAGCACCGGGACCCTCTCCACTTCTACCCCTGGGTCCTGAGGAACCGCTTCTTCGGCCACCGCTTCCAGGGTGAGTGTCCACGCTGTGCCTGCGGAGGCGGTTGGCCGGCGTCAGTGCTGCGATGACGCGAGGGAGGATCGGGGGCGAGAGGGGGCTGTTAAGAAGTTGTTACCGAGAAGGCTGTGGGTCCGCGGAGGTCTAATCCCAAGCCAGGAAAAGCCTCGCTGGATCCAGCTGCGCTCTGTCGCGTTGGTCTCCCGGTGAGTTAGGTTGGAACTTCCAGGTTTTCCCAGGAATGAAGCTGGTCCGGACGCCAAGCACAGGCGCATCCTTGGAGTCTCTTCTGGCGCTCCCTCGGCCTGCCCATTCTTTCCCCACTGAGCTAGTACCAGCCCAGAAAGCGCAGGGACTGCTGCCCTCCCTCTCCCTAGCTTGAGCCCGGACCCTTCTTCGCTCTCACGTTCACAACTAACTCTCGGGGATCAGCCCTCGCGGGCGCATCCAGACAGAAAAAAAAGTCCACCAGTTTGCCATGGCTCAGTACGAAGCAGGGCAACGGGCAGGGAAAACCTCAGAGTTAATGTTCAGTATGGAGTGCGCCGCGGTCTTGGGATGTTTCTCAGCAACCTTGGCCCGACTTTACCAAGTCACACGTGCTTCTGGGACCCAGGGTGAGAAAGGTTTGCAATAAGCAAACTGGTTTGTTTCACTGCTGGCCGCCTCCGGGAACCTACTCGACTGCAGGGGGACTGACTACAGTCCTGAGCAGCGGGCGGGGGGCGGAGGGCTTTTAAGGTCGTAGCAAGTCCTATCCCCCTTGTCTGCACCCAGCAATCGGTTTGCTAATTAAGATCCCCCACAGGCCTTACACAAGCGCACTGACACACTCTCTTCAATTATCTGACTTTCCCCTTAAAAAAGAGTTGCGTTTGTTGGACTTCGTTTTCTTCCTTGAATTTGTTGGAATTTGGGTTTTTTCCCCCTTCTTTCCCTCTAAGGGTGAACTTAATTTACGAAGTAATTGCTTTAGTTCTCAGTTTTATTTTATTAGTGTAGACGGGACTACAGCTTTGGGAGGTTCCATTCTCTCAGTGGGAGTTAGGTAATTCGGATTTTAGTACAACAACGAAAAGGACAAGGCTGGAGCTTCAGTTCCTCAAGCTAATCTGCGGGTAAACTGGGTGTACAAAAGGAAATTAGATGTATGGTACAATTATTTAAATAATAAAAGAAAATTATCTCTTGAAGCTCTGGTTATAGCTGCTTGACTGTTTCAGAGAAAGCTGCTTTCCTGGAACTGATTTGTCAGTTTTCTTAGTTCCACCTGACCAATAGATGCTCACCGGGTAGATCCAGAGAATGTAATTACTTGGTAAGAATTTTTGTGAGCAGACTTGTCTTCTCTGGGGATTTCAAAGATGTGTCCAATTCCAGATATAAGGGGATAAAAGAAAAAAGCCTACGATGTTAGCCGCTTTGGAAAGAGTTCCTGTTACTTAAAACCAATGTTTACTGATAAAACGAGGTTATGTTCAGATTCAACAAACTATCCCAGTACTGGGTAGACTCAGCCTGGGGTTTCGAAACCTTGCACCCACGGGCGGAGTTTGAGCATCAGCAATTTGTGAGGGACAGGAGTTCGGAGAAGAACCTGGCGACAAGTCCTCAGCCCTGTGAAACGGCTCGGATTGTCGGGAGATGGCCACCCGAGAGGCTCCCTCCGCTTCGGATCCTGAGTCCTATGCGCTCCGCGACACCTTTTGCACTTCTGGCCTCACCCTCGAGGACCTGGGGAGCCAAGGGTTAGAGGCGCCTTGCAAGAGATTCAGTTCTTACTCTGGGCATTCCTAGCCAATCGAGGCCGGATAAATTCTCTCCAAAACCCTCTCGGAAATTGCTGCTGCTCCCCGAACCATCAGTCCCAGCCGGTACGTTGTCGAGTTGCACACACGGTTGGATTTTTCACTCAAGAATCGCGACTGGACGCGGAGATGGAGTCAAGTGTGGCCGCATTTTCTAATCCAAAAGTCCGGTGGGCACTGAAGGACTTTTCAAATCCTGAGAGACCGTGGCTTTAGGCCCACCATCTCCGCGGCAGATTCAAGTGCGTCCAGGCGGTTGAGCGCCCTCCACTCCCGCCGGGCCTCTGGGCTGGGAGCGAGCCGTCCCCGGGCCTCCGGCGCCGCGTTTTCTAGAGAACCGGGTCTTTGCGTTGCTCATTTCAGCCCCGTTTTATTGCAAAAAACGAAACCCTACACGAACGAAAAGGAAACATGTCTGCGCTGTGTGCGCTGCGCTCCCGGGCAGCGCGGTCCCGGCCCGTGGGGAAGCGACTTCTTCGCTAAGCTAGGCTGTGGAAGAGGAAAACCGCGCATGGAATATCTGGACCCCAAAGCCTGGGGTCGCTCGCGAGGTCCGAAGAGAGGAACCCGCTACGAGAGAGACTGGCTGCATTTCGGTTCTTTTCCCCCCGAGATCAGGAACTTTCCGGGCAGGGGAGCGGCGCTGGGAGGGAGCTGTGGCAGACCCATCCCTCCCAGTCCAGCGATGGTAATGGGCCGATGTTTCAAAGGGCTCCTTTGTTCTGGCCGGAGGAGGATTGAGGTTATCTCCACCGCCTGGCCAGCCTCTCCCAGTCCTAGCCCCAGGCTCCTCCGCCCGGTAATCCGCGGGAGCCCCTGGCCGGCCGCGGCCTCTCCAGTAAGGATTGAAGCTCGAGCCCAGGGCTCTTCGGATCCCTAGCTCTCGCTTCGGCTGCCTCATTCCATGGAGTCTCTTACTGCAATCTCCCAGCCAGAGCTTTGAAGATGCCCACAGAGAGGCTATAGGAAAACCGGAGGGGAGGGGGACGTTTAGTTTCAAACTCCAGGAAGGCTGTAACAGTCTCTTTCCACTTCACCTTTCTCAGTCCGAAAATGACAGCCTTTTCTCAGCCTGCAATTATTGTGTGCAAACAGGCCACACCACAGCACCAAACTTGTTCTGCCCTTGTGGTCCAATCAAGGGAAAATGAAGAGTAAGGGATGGTTGGAGGTGGTAGGGAGGGATGGACAGGTCAGAGTGAGAGGGGACCAGGTACACAGGCACCTAGGGCACCCTTACAGAAACAATTGATCAGTGTCTTGGGATGGTTAGTTTTGTACTAAACATCCTCCTTCTTACTGGTAGAAGCCCTGTTTCTTTTGGAATCAAATAACCTGCCATCATTTACCAGCATTTTGTGTAATTTTCTAGCCTCCTGCTTCTTCAAGTTGGGTTAAAAGGACCCCTGTCTTTATATGGACATAGACTCGGACACATGCTGTCTGCCACAAGAGGACATTACAATGAACTGGGGCCATTCTTTCAGTGAGGTAGACCCCACACAACTAGCTTTCCCTGAAACTAAAAAGAATGGAGGCAAAGGAGTTATGTATGTCAGAAGGGCAGAGATTTTTGCTGCCATCCTCCACTCTGGGTTGTAAAGACAGACAGCACTCTACTCCACCACACAGGTGGCCAACACTCTCCCCCAAATTACAAAACAGCCTTTAAAGTACATGGACTGTAGCAGATGCAATCCTGCTTTCTCAACCCCATACTTCCCTGCACACCTCTGCAGCCACTCACTCACACATACAGGCCTTCCCTGCTGTAACCCCACTTCTGACCAGCTTAGGCCAGCCAGCAGCTGAAATCAAACCCTTTGAATGCTGGAATGAGTTAGACTTTTTCTTTCCCTCTCAGGTTCATTTGTCCAGAGGAAATCAGTGCTGAGACTTCACCTGTACTCAGAACAATGTTTTGTGGTTTTTTTTTTTAAGGCAATTCATTTTAACATCACTAAGAAGCATCCCACTCACCTCCCTACCTTTCCCTAGTGTATCACTTTGGTTCACCCCCAGAGACTTTAATCTTCCTTATTCCCCCCTGGAGCAGACTCCTTTTTCTCCTCTTACCTCTCTCTAGAAGACAACCTCCCCTGACCATCTGTCTCCACCTCCCGGACTTAAACTTCTCCCAGTCAGAACTGATGGCCTTGGGACTGACCCCACCTTGAACAGCTCAGTGACCTGTGCCCTTCCTCCATCTCCCACTTTTGTAGCAGCACAGATCCAGCCACTTGAAATGGATAAGGTGACTGGAGGTTAGTGATTTTGCTCTCCCCAGGCTCTAGCCCTCAATACTAGGCAATCCTGTTCCACAGAAAACCCCAGCAATAAAATTGACCTGCATATGTCTCCAAAGTCCAAGGACTTGGAGAAAGTAAGGTCAAGCAGATTCCACCAGCAGAGGGACCAAACATTTACCTGGAGAGTTTTAGCAATAACATCTCTATGATGTGCCTGTGCTTCATGTATATAGATGTTTCCTAAGATGGGAGAGCTCAACTGAAATGTCCAGGTCATTGTCTTAAGAGCAAAACTGTTGATCAAATTGAGTCAAACCAATAGCCATCTCTGAAGAAATTAATTGGATCAGTCAATCTCAACCACAAACTCTGTCAAAACATTCCGTCTAGGACTCTGTGTTGGTGGGTCAGGGAGACCGTTATATGCCCCGGTGTGAGAATCCATGGGTGATGTTGTCAAAGCTTGTTTCTGGCCTGTAAGCATGTGCAACCAAGACTGGAGGTTGTTTGAGGGGTTCACTGAATACTAGGTCTGGGTCTGATCGCCACTCTAGCCTCATCCAGTCCTGCTGAGTACAGGAGCTGGGTCCCACATTTGCCAAGGGACAGTCATACACAAAAATCATTTTAGATAAATGGGGGGCGGGGAAGTAGGGAAGTTGGAGTATATATTTACACAGTCCTATGCAGAAACCAATATATCTATATTTATTAGATGACATTCAGTTATTCATTCACATATTTCTTGAGCATCGGGCTATTTAGGGACGAAGCAGTGCCTTTCCCACTATGGAATAATTAGTCTCTTGTGAGGACAAGGTTTTATTCTTGAGGTTGGGCCTCCAGACAGTCTAAGATCTATGGAGAGGTGGGGCAGGGAGAAGGGGAGCCCAACTTTTAGATCTCCAGGTGTTTCCAACATGTTAACCTAGCCTCTGGTCTACTTTTACCTCTTCCAAGATAGAGCCTGCACCTGTTTTTTTGGCAGGAGTTTGCAACCGGCGGGTAGCCTGAGCACTTAGCTGCAAGATTAGTTCAAGCAAGTGTGAGAGGAAAGTCCTTGGGTACCTTCTAGTTCTGGAATCTGTGGTTGTCTGTGAGCTGGCCTAACAGCCTGGCTTTCCCCTTATCACCTTCCTGACAGCGGGTCCTGCCTGTACTCTCTGTCTTATTGGAGGGAGATGCTTCACGGTCAGTTAATTAAAAGCAAATCACTGGGGCGGGGGATGGAGACAGCGAGACTGTGAAAGGGAAAAGGAGGGCCAAAGGAATTTTGCCAGCCCTTGGCCTCTTTGGCTACTCCACCCAGTGTGGATTTGGGCTGGTCGGCTCCTCACGAGGCCTGAGCTGGACTCTGGATCCAAAAGAATGGTCCACTGGGCTGCAATTGCGCGCATCCCTGGAGCGGTAACTCCCCGAGTGTGGGGAGGTGTTGGGAAGCGGGTGCAGTTAAGCGGCAAAAGGGAAAGGGGAGAAGTGGATGGGGTTGTCAAGGACTGGAGACTGAGTGAAGCGCTCCAGGGCCAGCGGGAGAGGGACGGGAGGCCGAGCTTGGCCCGCTCTCCCGGGAGGCCTGGCGGCTGGGCTGCAGCTTACGGAGCCCTTCTCTCTGTCTGTACCTGCGTGTGCTGCCGTCGGCCTCCGGGGCCACAGCGAGCGACGTGCCCCAGGATGGGCTGCTTCTGCACGGCCCCTTCGCGCGCAAGCCCAAGCGGATCCGCACGGCCTTCTCGCCCTCGCAGCTGCTGCGGCTGGAGCGCGCCTTCGAGAAGAACCACTACGTGGTGGGCGCCGAGCGGAAGCAGCTGGCCGGCAGCCTCAGCCTCTCCGAGACGCAGGTAATGATCACCCCGGCCGCGGGCTGCCCTGCGTCCAGCACCGCGCCCGGGAGCCCGGGGAGGTGGGGCGGGCGGGACAGCAGCGGTCGCGAGCCTGCGCGTCTGCCCGGCCCCGAGTTCTCTAACCCCGGGGATCCAAAGGCCATCCCCGCGGCTCTGGGGCAAAGCCGGTCCTTGGAGCCCTTTCGCTGCGCCTGTGCTTATCCTGCTGAGACCGCAGGACTTTTATCTAGCACAACGACCCAGCAGGAGTCAGAGTAGACACAAACGGTATTTGCGAGTCGGCTCCTAATGCCCCTCCGGGAGGGCCCAGGTTAGCCGGAGGCAACGACAGCCTCGGGAGCGGCAGTGCGGGCAGCACCGAGTCCACCCGAGCGGGTCTCAGCCCTGGGATTGTTGCAGCCCCTCTCCCGGCACTGCTGCGGGGCGTTCACAGTTCTGCGGAATGACCCAGCCTTCCCAACAACTGACTGAGCTGCTGTTTGTGAGCAAACCTGGCGAGGCCTCGGCTGCCCTTAGCATGTGTGGAGTGGGGAAAAGTCTAGGTGTGCTCAGGTTATCAGCGTCAGAAGCAGAGGGACTGAGCCAGGAAGCAACCAGCTCCTGCTTGGGGTCCAAGAGTGGCACTGAGTTGGACGAGGCTGGCAGCGGGAGCTCTGGGAACAGTAATGGGTGCACGCAGAACCTCCCAGAGGCATGGGAGGGTGGGAAAGCGGACTGGGTACACAGGAGCTGTAGTCACAGCCAGTGCTGTCAAGTGGGGAAGGAAGTAGACTCTAGTGGGGTCAGAGGACTTTGAACTTGGTGACATTACAATTACCATGTAGTATTTTTGCAATTGATAATTTAAGAAAAAATTAAAGAAGTAGATGGGAGGTACAGGAAAGCTGATTTGGATTCATTGTAGGTGCTTTGCCATAAATACTACCTGGAAGCACCATCCAAATTCTTGTTCTACCCATGGCTCACCTTCTTCAGACTGTTGCTGCCCTGGAGGCAAATTTTGGTGCCTGGAAAGGCTTTTGGTCCCTGCCATCTCCCAGATTTGTGGATGAGAGGTGGGCTCCTACTGCCTAGCAACTCTCAGCAGACTGGCATTTCACCTTCTGCCACCCTTTCCTCCCCCTCTCCCTCTACCACACCTCCCCTCCCTAGCTGGGACAGGGAGAAGCCCTACCTTGGGTGGGGATGGTTTGGGGTCTCCCATTAGCAGATGGGTTAGAAAGGGAGTCTAGAGTGGAAGCCAGAGACCCTAACTGCACTGCAGCTCTCTGCAGTGACCTGGTCCTCTGGTCCTTGCATTTGGCATCCATTACGTTGTCTCTCTGATGTCCCTCTTCTTCAATGCATCATTCCGGCTCCATCGCAGGACCCATTCGTATTCAGACTTGTTAGTTGGCTGTTTTAACTGCAGAAAAAAAGGCTTACAAAGCAATGAAGTTACTTTTTAAAATGTTTTAAAGAAAAAAATGTTAAAAAATAAGTTAATAAAATAACACCTCTTTTCTCTCCTGGCAAACAGTGTTTTAAAATTATTGTTTGAAACAAGGTGTCAACTTAAGAATGGTGTTTATAATTAACTTCATTTAAAAAGTAATATTTATTACATTTTAATTGCAGTCATGTAAGAAAACAAAACAGTTTATAATCCCACCACCCACAGATTAGCACTAGTTGAAATAATGTCATTGTTTTTAAACTTTCATCTTTTTAGCTCAGTGAGAGCATTTTTAATTAACTTTCTTTCAGATAGAATCTAGCTGCCTGTCAATATTTGCTCCTAACAATGCCAGTTAGATTGTTTCTTTCATTTTAATTATGAGATATTTCAAACATTTAGAACAAAACCAGATAGAATAATGTAATAGATCCAGCTTTATTAATCTTAAGAACTCATGGCTAATCTTGTTCTCTCTATAACTGAGCTGTTTTTTGCACATGAAACAATAGCATGATAGAATTATGGGAGGTTTGAGCCTGAGGAATCTTGTGTTTGCCTGTCTTTCCAGGTGAGGATCCTGAGATAGAGGGACTGGGCAGAGCCCTACAGTCAGGCAGGTGCAACTTCAAATACCCATCTCCGTACTAACTGTGTGACCCTGGACAAATTACTCAACCTCTCTGAGCTCTCATTTCCTTACCCAGAACAACCCAGGTTGTTCAAGGATTCAATATGAACTTGGATAATATTAATTCCTATTCCCAGTCCCTTTCCTTCCCTTTGTTTAAAGGAATGTGTTGAGCTAGTGGCAGAAGGTGCAAGCCTAGGTGTCCTCTAGGCCAGTGTTCTTTCTGCCACATCCAATCTTTAGCATCAGAGTTGTCTTTCTGTTGCCCTCCCAACTTATCACTTGGACCTAAGCTGTGTTACGATCTGTCCACCTCTCTGTACCAGACAAGCTTACCTGTCCTTTTCAGCCTTCAGCTATTTGTCAAGCATCACCCCCCTGCTATGCATTTCTGTCCATATCCACATTTGTCACTCAGAATTCTCTAGTCTGTCCCTGCTAGATAGCTGTTTTATATCTCGCCATCTACACTTGTCTGCTTTCATTAAAATCCCTCCCCCAAACTGGTTAATCTATATTTCCTGTTTTCTTTTCATTACATGTTCTTCTTCCTCACAACAACTGCTCTTTACCCATCCCTTGTTATCTCTGTATCATCTATTTTGTTGCATTTTCTGTGTCTACCATCCATTCCAAACTTCACCTCCATAGGGCTGCTAGCCACTGACGGTATCTTCATATATCTGGTAAGGGCTCTCTGTCATCTCATTGACTCTGGCTTGTCTTTTCTTTGGCTCTCCATTCTGTATCTGTGAGAATGAAATGAATTCCAGGGTTCTCTCTAGCCCTGAGTTTCTGTGCCTCATCTATATTCTACTTCACTGTGTTTCTGTATAATCCCTCCTCCATGTTCCCAGAGCTTGCAGTATATCCTCTACCTATCATAATATGCATCAAATCTTGCTGTTATTACTTGTTTAATTATCTGTCATGTGCAAATATCAATCTGTAAACCAGTTTCATCCATCTCTCTGGGAAATCTTAAAATACAGATTTCTGGGCCTCAGAATTGGAAAAAAAATTTTTTTAAACAGCTCTCTGGATTAATCTATGAACAATAGACCTGGGATCTCAGTTGTGGAAAGTAGAGGCCAATTTGTCTTGTATCTCAGGGGGCCCAATTCAATGCCCAGCAGGAAGTAGCTGCTTAACAAACATACATTAAATGAATGGCAAGTTTGAAGTTTCTTTTGATTCCGCACAGATATGAACACTAACTTTCTCAGTCATTGCCCTTGCTGTCTGCTGTCCTCCCTGGCCCTCCCCTATCTTTCCCTTGCACTTTCATAGCTGATTGTTGATTTAGATGATGCAAACACCAGTTCATGGATAAAACTCTCAGAGGGTTAAGCGGATCAGTGTGGTGAGCTCTGTACTCCTAGAGCTTCAGCATGAGGTACTAAGAGGTGAGCAGTCTATTGCTCACCTCTGTGCTATTTTGTTGGTGTGAGGCTCTCCATTTAGTCAGAGGTGGGGTATTTGTGCTGGGATGGCCAGTGGGTCAACCTAAGAGGTGGAAGAAAGGACCCCGAGCAACAGCCAGTTCTCCCTTCTGGCTCTAATTAGCTGCTCCCCACTGCTGTGGTGCAGTTCTGGAGTGTGTCCAGGAAGACACACACCTAAGCTTCAGTCCCAGTGGCTGGTTGGGCAGGCTCAGGCCTGTGTCACATC
The DNA here is from genome assembly GCA_020662805.1 of Glaucomys volans. Lineage (NCBI taxonomy): Eukaryota > Metazoa > Chordata > Mammalia > Rodentia > Sciuridae > Glaucomys > Glaucomys volans. The sequence goes on along the minus strand of JAJEJO010004920.1, from coordinate 146,244 downwards.
AGAACCTTGAGTGTGATAAGTGTGTATGGTGAGTATGTATAACAGATGTATGCCCATAATGTGATGGATGCCCGAAGGTCAGGTGATATAGGTGCTTATCACATGCCAGTAGGCAGTCACATGATACCAGTGCTGCTGGCATGCTCCTGTGTGTGTGTGTGTGTGTGTGTGTGTGTGTGTGTGTGTTGGGGGATACATTAGTTTTAGGGGAAATGAATGAATGGGTTGCTGCTGGTCTGTGTTTCCAGCTGCTCTTCCTGCTCTGAACAGATCAGCAGGTTCTCTTGACCTTGCTGGACTTTAACTTTAGCTGAGCTGTGAGGAAAAAGGGTGCAGAAAAGTGATCCTTGGTCTTGGAGAGTCCTCATTTGGTGGCAGAGGCTAATGGAAAGTGTGGACACTTACAGGACTTGCCCGGGATGAGTGACTAAAGTCCTCTTGTGGTCACAGCTGTGGGCTGAGGGGGTTATCAGGAGAGATCTGAATGGGCAGAAGGCTCCCAGGAGGCCCCCCAACCTGGAAGGCCTGGAGAGAGGCACAGGATTCTATGTTGAAGGGAAGAAAAGGGAGGATTTGAGGTGGCAGGTTAAGAGGGAGAAGGAGCTGTCAGGTCAGGTCCAGATGTCATCTTGGAGCCAGAGAGCAGGGAGAGAGGTCTTGGCAGGAGTATGTGGTCACCTACCTATAGGTTCTTCCCCCAGAGACATGGCAAGGAGGCTCTGGGAGTCTCTTCCTGCTCTGGAATTCTCTGCCCTTTGGAGGATGGATGAGGGAAGACACCCTAGTGACTTGATTTTAGGGAAAAGTCAAGAGAGCTTTGTTCCTAGCTTTCTGGGTTCTGGATGACGCATCCCTTCTCTAAGCCTTGGCTCTTCTCCAAGAATCTTTGCATCTCTGATGTTCTGGGAGTCCTGAGTGGTGGAGTAAGGAGGGGAAAAGGGAGATTGGAGCGGTTCTTTGAGGAGGTGGGACAGGAGACATGGTCTTGAGGAAGCAGATGAATTTTGTGATTTTCTCTGAGAGTGAAGGTGAGGGTCCAGGAAAGGCTGAGAGAAGAGGAGCTAAGAAAGCTTGGGAGGAGTTAGGGCTGAGGTTGGTGGGAAGTTGGAGGTGACCCAAGGTGGCTGGGTGGGGGTTGAACTTCACATGGCATTGACTTGACTCTAGGAGAGGGAAACTGACATGATCAAATGATAAGAAGTGGATCCCACGGGGACATGGCAGAGAGAAGAGCAGGCTGAAGGGTGACTTGATTGATGGTTTTAAGCTGCTATCTATTCTGAGGACTTCTGTGTGTCTGAGAGTGACAGAATAAGAAGACATGCTTAAATTAAAGCAGAAGAGACAACAGGAGAACATAAGGAGGAACTTCCTATGTCAGAATTACAAGATCTTGATGAGGATATTTGAACTCCTTGAGGACAGGACAGGTATTCCCCTGAAAGTAGGCAGGGACCTGGAGCCACAGACTTTTGGGTTCATAGTAGGATAATGTTGGGGGAGTGGTGGAAAAGGAGGGGTCCAGACCTCCTTCATTCAAGAAAGCACATTATGCAAAGATGAAGCTCTGAAACATTGGCTGGAGTTACAATTTGCTTGTTTTCCGTTCGTTTGTCCACTCTTTCATGTATTAACACACACCCCTTTGTTTGTAATGCATATGTTGACCAGTCCCACAACAAATTGATATGTTCATTTATCCACGGCAATTTTAGCTCCTTCATCCTGCCTGACTCTGCTGAGCCTTGCCCCTCTCAAAAAATGGGTCTCCTTCTCCCAGCTTCCCCAGCCCCAGGAGCAGTTCGTCCATTTTTCCACATGGAGAATTAGGAACCAAACCTCTTGTAAAAGTGTCTGTGAAACTAAGCCAACGGAGATCCCATCTCCCTAGCACTAAGCATTTCCCAAAACCCTTTTCTGATTAGACTTCAATCCCTTTTCTGTTGATTTTCTATTTTCCAGGTCTGGCCCTGGAACCTGTTGCCTGGAGTCCTGGGCTAGGTGTCACCTCACCTCAGTCCAGCTGGACAACCATACATGGAACAGGTCTTCTGGTGGGGCCAACTAACATACTGCTTGGTTCTCCAGACTCTGTAGACTGGTGAGAAGACAGAGATGTGAATGAATAGATGAGTAGGCAGTTGAAGTCTCTGTTACTGAGACCAGGGAAAAGCACCAAGGAAGCACAGAGTGGGCAGGTCCTGCCTAGGACTATCTGGGTAGTGTCCTGAAGGTCAAGTAAGAGTGTGCCAGGTCCAGTAACTCAGGCAAAAGTGGAAAGTCTTAGAAGGATCTGGCTTCACTAAGAAACAGAAATACTCAATGAAGTGAGAGATTTGGGAAACCATAAGGAACCCCCCAAACACAGAGGGATCAAGCTGGGTAAAGCTGTCCTCATTCTTCCTCACTAACCCCCCATATTAGGGATTAAACCCAGGGATGCCTAAACACTGAGTCACATCCCCAGCCCTTTTTCATATTTTTATTTAGAGACAGGGTCTTGCTGAGTTGCTGAGGCTGGCTTTGAACTCGTGATCCTCCTGCCTCAGCCTCCTGAGCCACTGGGATTACAGGCGTGTGCCATGGTGCCCAGGAATCATTCTGACTGTGTCTTTGGGGCTGAGAAAACTAATGTGTTGGTGTTGGGGTGGGGAGGCACATGCAGAATAGGTGCAGCCTCCTAAGGTTGCTCCCGTGTAGCTGGTGGCCATACCATGTGACCTGCTTTCCTTCTAGGTCCTCTGTCCTCTAGGGGTGTCCCCAGAGTCACCTGGTTGGATTGGGAAGAGCATGAAACACACTCTCATCTCCTACTATACTCAGAGCCCATTCTCTTCTCTTTTTTTTTCCCCAAGTAAAAAATAATCATTGTTATCAGTAATGCATTCAAGGAAATTCAGAAAAGTAAAAGGAAGCAAGAAGTGTCACCCATGGTTTGGGTACATTCGCTTCTAGTCTCTCTCCCCATGTGTAGATTTTGTTTCCTGTGGTTGTGACCACACTGTGCCAATGCTATGCCTCCCGGTTTTGTCACTAGCATTATGAAGTCATAAGCATCCCCCTGTTATTACAGTCTTTGTAAACAGCATCTGGACACTCAGTCCAAGGCTGTTCCCAGGAAGATAGTCAGGCTGCCTAGGGAGAGGGTTGTGTCCTTGTTTCTAGAGATCTGCCTCCTTGACCCCAGGATTTTCATGGAGAAAATATTTCATGGAGAAAACACCACTTCTACTTGGTGTGCCAGGATGCTGCCCCTGGCCCCCAAACATGTCCCGTGTCGGCAGTTAGTGCTACCATCAGCACTGTCCCTCTTTGGGTCAGGGTTTCTGGCAAGGGTAGCATGGTCAGGTCCATGCCCCTGGAGGTCAGGGTGATTGTCAGACTCCCCCCCAAAAGGAGATTTGAGAGTGTGTGGGGAGAAAGGTGCAAAAGGGGCCCTCTGTCTCTGGTGTTGTTCACCATCACCTGGTAATCACCCTTGGCCAGCCCTCTTAGGTTTCTCAGAAATGACACCCCAGTCTTGCATCCAGCCCTGAGTCACACACAGGAGGCAGGGTGAGCTCACCCACCCACTAACTGGCACAGACACTGCAGGCTCTGGGGCGGAGGGCAGAGACTGGGCTGGCTGCCAAATGGTTGTGCTGAGAACCAACCAGGGCCTGGGTGGCCCTGTGCCCAAGAATAGGTGGGCATAGAATCCAGAAGTCCCATGAGCAGAGCATCTGCCATCCTCCCGTCTACCTGAAGCGAGGCGCTCAGGGTACTGATTTGAACCAGGAAATGAAGAAGTCCCTTGCCCTCACTCCATCCACTGAGGCCGTGCACCCCATCTTCCTGGGTGGCTGTCCTATCCCAGGCTGGCTGCTCTGTGAGCACGAGCACCATTTGCCCCACCTCCACCCTAGTGCATTGAAACCAAGGGGCAGGGCCAAGGGCACAGGGGAAACCCTGGAAAGGGGAGGTTGTGAGGTAGACCCTGCCGCAGTGGGGAGCTTGTGGGGGTGACAGAGAGGAGCATCTTGGAGGGTGGGTGAGTGTGGCTGGTCTGGGCATGAAACCATCCTCAGGGCCAGGCCTGCTTCCGGCTATTGCTGACTGGCTTTGAGGCTAAGGCTTGTGCGGGTGGCTGGGGGCTGTTCTGGGTATTCCTGAGGGCTGCCCTCTGCCCTGCTCAGGGTTACCCCCTCAGCAGTCACTGCCACTGCCAAAGCTGAAGAGCTCATGCCACTCCACACACACGACTTACATGTGCCGTCTGTACAGCTGCGGTTGGCAGCATCAAGGGGCTTTTCTTTTGGTACTGGGGATTGAGCACAGGGGCGCTTAACCACTGAACCACATCTCCAGCCCTTTTTATTTTTTATTGAGACAGCTTATCACCTAGCTGCTGAGGCTGGCCTCAAACTGGCTATCCTCCTGCCCCAGCCTCCTAAGTCACTGGGATTACAGGCACTTACCACTGTACCCAACTGACTTGCTTTTAAATATGCTGACATTTCCTGAAAACCCTCCATGCCTTACAAGCCTGACCTCTTTGCATCCCCTCCCCCAGGGACCTCTGGGTCCTGGTCTCAAGAGTCCAGGAGGTGCTCTGGAGCTGCAATGGTTCCAAAAAACATTTCTCCTGTGGACAAGGAACTTAAACCCAGAAAAGGAAAGGGACTTAGCCAAGGTAGGTACCCAGGCCCCTCCTGCCAACTCGGAGGAGGGTTTGGGTTTGGCCTAGCTCTGCAAGGCCAAAGAAAGAAACTTGAAGTCAGGGGGAGTTGGTGGACAAAGGCCTTCTCCACAGTGCATAAGCACTGTCTCTACTTGGGGAGCTGGAATCCTCCCAGGTACCACCCTCTCGGATTGTGCACTGGGGATGTGAAGGGCTGGACACTGAGTAAAGGCTGAAGGAGAGGAAGAAAGGGGTGATTAGAGCTAGGACAAAACCAGGGAGGCTTCCTGGAGAAGGTGGCTTGGATCACAGCCTGCCTCTCCCACAACGGACATCACTTGTCCAGCCTCGGTTTGAGCCCTGCCTCTCCCCTTGTGGGGTCTCTCACTGCCTGACACAGTGGGGAGCTGTGTTCAGATAGAAGCCGACTCTAGTCCCCAGGATTACTCCTGACTGTTCCTTGTGCGACCTGTTCCCACATCAGGATGGGGCCAGTGCTGTGGGAGCAGGAGGTTGTCCTGACATGGGGCCTCACACATATCTCCTCTTGTCCTTGTCTGTCTAAGGAGGACAAGGGCTTAGTGGCACCCGAGAGACCAAGGCTCCCCGCTGCCTGGCTCCGGCCTGCATAGTTCCACTCTGATGTGTGTGTGTGTTGGGAGTTCTATGAGGCTGCAAGAAAGGGTCCCCTGATGAAGGAGACCCACAGCAGGTGAGGTAGAGCCTCTAGGGTGGCCCTGTGACCCTTGGAGTGGTCTGGCTGTCCCCTGCCCTGCTCTTGGTGTGGACACCCTCTCTAGGTTAGGAAGCCTCTTTGTGCAGCAGAGAGCACGGGGCCAGCCCAGGGGATGGAGTCATCTGAACTCATTGGGACCCTCACAGTGGCTCATCCCATGTTCTCACATTTACTGTTTGCTCAACCCTAGGAAGGAGCGATTGTTATCTCTTCTCTAGAAATCGGTAGAGCCCAGGTCTGCTGCCATGCTTCGCCTCTGCTGTGGTTGCAGGAACCAGAATGCTTGGCAGCTCCACCATCCTGTTCCTTGCCTTTGAGAGGGACCAGGAAATGTCCCCCGTCACAGCCCAGAGTCCTCTTCCAGGCCCCTCTCACTTGCACCTGGAAGAGCAATCCTCCAGACCTATCAGGTGGCAGCTGACCCAAGGAGAGGACCCTGGTCTGGGAGCCCTGACCCTGTGTAGCCCTGGTCTCTCCACCTGCCTCCCATCTTGTGCCTGTGCTCAGCCCCTGGCAGCTCTGGAACCTGCTGGGTGTTCTCATCTGTGCCTCTCCCTCCTGGCCCAGGTGAAGGTGTGGTTCCAGAACCGGAGGACAAAATACAAACGACAGAAGCTGGAGGAGGAAGGACCTGAGTCTGAGCAGAAGAAGAAGGGTTCCCACCACATCAACCGGTGGCGCATTGCCACGAAGCAGGCCAATGGGGAGGACATCGATGTCACCTCTAATGACTAGGGAAGCAACCATGAACCCATGAGGGCAGAGTGCTGCTTGCTGCTGGCCAGGCCCCTGAGGGGCCCAAGCTGGACTCTGGCCACTCCCTGGCCAGGCTGCAGGGAGGCCTCGAGTCATGGCCCCACAGGGCTTGGAGCCTGGGGCCATCACGGACAGAGGGACAAGAAATGGGCTGGCTGAAGCCTGGGACTGCTCAGCCTTCTCCTCGGAGAGCCTGCCTGCTTGGGTGGGTCGCCTGTCACCGCAGCCCCCACTACTCTCCATTTCTCTTATCTCCTTTTTGTTTTGATGTATTTCTGTTTTAATTTATTTTCCAGGCACCTGCTATAGTTCTTAGTGATCCCCTTGTGTCTCCCTTCCCTATGGGAATAATAAAAAGTCTCTCTCTAATGACACAGGCATCCAGCTCCAACCCAAGAGCCTGGAGTGGTGGTTTCAACTCTAGGGGCCAGGGGGGCTGGCAGGATGCATCCACTTGAGCCTGGGAGCCCACAGTGAGGCATTGGACACTCCTGTCCTTTGGTACTGGTCCACCCTGGTCTCTTAACCACAGCTCCATAGCAGGAGAAACTGAACCTAGACTTAGGGCAGGGCCACCCTGTGTTCTGAGAGAAGCTAAGATCCAGGTCTTTCCAAACTCATTGAGGGGGAATCAGGCCCAGGCAGCTCTGTGGGAAGAGAGGGAGGTTTCCCATATTTACAGGCTTTGGTGATTTCTCCAGTTGAGGAGAAACCAGAAGAAGGCGTAACACTCACAGTGGCAGACAGTCCCAGCCCTAAGTCCTGGCCCCACACAGATGTGCCCATATCTTTACATAACCCCTGGGCAGGTTATGGCTTCAGAGTCAGTGCTTGAGGCTGAGCTGGCACCAGTCCCCAGGGCTCAGGGACTTCCCCAGCCTGAAACACATAAGACAGGGTTCTCTGAGCTCTTTCATCCACCTGTCTTTCTGTTTGTCCATTTGTCCTTTCTACTTATCATACATTCAGATTTCCTTCATCCTGGAAAAGAAAACTGTGTTCCTAACAATCTTCCCCTTCTAATATCCAGGTATGTCCCCATTTTGTCCCACATTGCATCCCCAGCCCTCTGTTCTTTGGTTTCTGCTCTGGCTCTCTAGGACAGTCTCTCAAGGACAGTTGCCAACCAGTCACTGGTCATTCCTTTGTGACCAAATTCAAATGTCCCTGATCTGCTGGCCATGCTCTGGTGACTCCTTCAGCCCTCTGCTTTTTTCTGGTCCCTCTGACACCACATTCGGCATCTCAAAGTTCTTCCAGTTTCATCCAGACCTCGTGATTTCTGTCCACCCCAGGTCAGTCCTTGTGCCTCCTGCCTCCTCATCCCACCCTCTGTGCAGGGGTTCACGCCCAATTCCAGCACTTCTCTTTGGCGGACCCACTGTGGTCCCACTGAGCTGGCCGCCTGCTACACTTCAGGCCCCTGAGCACCGCAGATGCAGCACGTTCACAGATGGCCTCCTCTCTCCACCTGTTCTCCTCCGGGGTTGCCCACCTCAGCAAGTTGCATTAGCCATGTATACTGCTTCCCCAGGCAGATGCGAATGGGAATCTTCCTCATGCTTCTTCCCCTGCTCCTCAGCACCATCCCTTCCTGCTACACTGTTGAGTCTACACTGACTTCCCAGCTATGTCTCAGTGCAGGGGTCCTCAGCCATCACTCCCACTAGCGAGGCCCCACCCTGCTCTTTTGTGAGGAGTGTGGACAATCATGTGGTTTCTGTGAATGTCAAGGATGAAGTTCATTTCAAAGGAGGCCCTCCACACTACAACCAGGATCCTCTTCTTAACTCTGCCCCGGCTTCCCTCCCGCCCTCAGCTTCTCCTACCTTGCTCCTGGTGTCCTCTGCTTTGGTTTCACCTGTGCCTGGCCCTGAGCAAGCCACAGCTTTCCACTGTGCTGTACCTTTGCTTTTGCTGTTGGTGAGCATCCTGTGGGTGCTCGATCATTGTCGAACTTGCTGGAAAGATGTCAAAGGCCCAGTCGAGTTGCTTGGGCCATGTGCAGAGATCCAAGTACATGAAGTCCTTCTGCTGAGAACACAGACCCAGGTCCTGCTGGGCCCCTCAGCATCTCTCTCCACTCTTTGTTCACGTCACTTGTATCGAGTCAGTGCTAGAAACCAAAGGGCTTTGTCCCATCCCTGTGCCTCTGCCACCTCCTCCATCAACCAGGAACGCATCCTCCACATCTGGAACATCCTAACCTGGGTAAATCCAGGTTAAACTGCATAGTGGCCCTCTCACTGATGGGCAGGTAGGCGTGGGGAGCATGTATGCCCAGGTGGGGTGAAGGCTAGAAGCATCCTTTTGGTCCCAGGGGAGGCAGAGGAATGGATGAGTGGTTCTCTCAAGATCCTGTCTTACTTCAGGGGGGAGGGGTCCAGGAGGATCACAGCAGAGCACCCCCTGTCAAGCAGATAAGGGGCTGGAAAGAACCCAGGAAACCTGCCAATCTTCCCAACCAGGCCTGTGGGGTGGGATGGGGAGTCCCCGCCGCAGTCCCACCATCCCCCATGTTGTGCCTCTCCCGCAGACGGTAAATATTGGTGTTGTGACTTCATTAATAAAGGCTTCTGTGAGCCTGAAAAACATGGAATCAGGATGAACTATTTTCTGAGCTGCGGGCTTTGCCAGGTTTGCTAATTTGGGAGTTTTTGGGCCCTCTCCAGGGAACAAACCAAAGTCTCTCTCGAAGAGACGCAGATGCAGCCGAGAAGGGGAGAAGACAAGGAGTGCTGCTCCCTTCTCTCCCCTGATGGCCCCTCCCACCTGAAGAGCAGGGCCTTCAGAGGGTGAGGACTGAGGGACATTGGCCTGCTGGCTTCCTCAGCCTGCAGGAGCTGCTGGGCCAGGCCTTCCCTGTGTGAGCCTGGTTGGCCTTTTCGCCTCAGCTGGGCTGGGCCAGCCCCCTGTGGCCCTGCAGAATGGAGGACTACTGTGAGCACCTGCAATAGCTCTGAGTTGCTCGAGGTGGAAGCACAGGGAATTGTTCTTAACTCTTGTGGTCGAATCCATGGGCCTTGCCTTCGGGGAACCATCTGTGCACATCCTCTTGTTCTCAGAACTTTCTGGGATTGGTCCCCGCAGCCTCCATGGTAGCATGGCACATGCTCTTAGCATCTCTGTATCTTTGCTCCACTTTCTTCTCACAGGTGCTGTGATTGCTTCCCACAGGGCGTCAAGCAGCCCTCGCCATCTCTGACCAGGAGGGAGCTGGCCAGGGCCCACAGGCCTCTCCTGGACCCCTGCTCCAGGGCAGCCACGCAGGGGGAGGGGCAGGGAGGCCAGCAGGCTGAGCGGTGCAGGCCCAGCCAGCTTTCCTGTCAGACGGCGCTGCCAAGGCGGAGCCAGACATCGGGAACAGGTTTAACCAATTACCCGAGCGCCCCATCTGCTGTCTGGGGTTCGTGTGAGGGTGAGTGCATGTGAGGGTGTTTGGAGTGTCTGGGAGGGCTGTGGGCGTGTGCGAGAGTGTGACTGCGTGGGTGTGTGTGGGCGTGCGGCTGTGCATGTGTGTGTTGTGCACGTGTGCACTGTGTGGCTGCACGTCCTGGTCACACCCCCTCATGTGCCCAACACTATGGCTAGCAGCTTATGATCTTCCTGCTCCCCTCCAAGACCTGGGGGTGTAGGATGACCCACCCAGCCCCCAGCCTCTCAGTCCCTCCTTTCCTCGTCACTGCCCAGTTTCAGGACTTATGAGAGCTAGGAACTAGGCCTCCTCTCCAATCACACATTCAGACATCCTTTCCTATCCCACCACGACTTATTCCCACCTGCTCACCTCTGTCTCAGTGTGGGACCTACAGGCCCTCTGGCCACGCTCCCTCCGTTCTCTCTCCTACATGCTCTTGTCCCACTGTTCCTTGGTTTTACCTGCTTGGCAAAATTGCAACCTTCTTGGACCTATTTCTGTACAGCCCTTGCAACTGACTCCAGCATCCGGGGTCCCAGACTCCCCTGAGGCCTCACACCTGTTGATAAGGCCACCCCCACTCTCCACAGGGGAGGTCTCAGACTGTCACCCTTCTCTCAGATCTCTCTTCCCTCCTACTCTCAGCAGAGGACCTTACTTCTGTCTTCAGATTCAAAAGAGTCTAGAAGGAAACACTTCCATAACAGAGTCTGCCTTTGTGCAGGGCAATCAGGGAGAGCTTAATAAAGGAACAATTAACAAATTGGGGAAGTCTGCAAGGGATGTTGCATTACTCAGAGACTGGTAACAGTGGGGATTCTGTATGTCCCTTTGACTTGAAGAGGTGGGAACAGTGGCCAGAACCTGGAGAGGACAGTTTGGCTGTGGAGGGCCCCAAACAGAAGCTGTGACCTGCAGTAGAGAGGAGCCCACAGAGGGCAGGAGAGACAAGGCAAGATATATCCCAGCTCACTCCTCCAATCTTGTAGTTTCCCAATGGTGGCTCCTGGTGGTGGAAGCGACACAGCCAGTCCAGACAAGCCTACCTCACACTTGAGTTCACTTCCAGGGTCTGAGTAGGTGAAGGTTGCAGGTGGATCTGGAGGTGCCTTGCCCTCAACTCCCACAGAACCTGTATCCAGACCTCCTCTCTACCTCCATCTAGTCAGTACCAACAACCTTTCTCTCTGGCTCAATAGGATTCCCAGCTGGGACTCCAGATCCTATCCGCCTCCCTGGGAGCGCATCCTGCTCTTCCTCTTTCCTTCCTTCACTGTCTCTTCTGACTTATTTCCCAGAGTCACCCTTAACCCATGCTGCAGCCATGGCCAAGTTTTCCTGCCCAACTCACAACCACATTTCTTTCAAGAATGGTCTCTGCAGTGGGGACCTCCTGACTTCTCCACACTACATTGGGATTGTTCTCGAGGGGCCCACCTTGATCTTCATCTTCCTTGGACTCCCAGCACCAGCTGCATATATGGACAACTCCCACTGGTAGCACTCTCATCTCTTGTCCCTTGGGGACCCTCCTGGTCTTCCTCTCACCTCTTGCTTTTGTTTACTAGGACCGCCACAACAAAGCACCACAGACCAGGCCTGAGACAACCAAAATTTATTGTCTCCAACCTGGAGGGTAGACTTCAGAGATGGTGGCACAGGGTGGGTTTCTTCTGGGGCCACTCTCCTGGGCTTGTAGATGGCCGCCTGCACATTGACGTGCTTCTTTCCTTAGCCTTGGTCTGTGTCCTGATCTCTTATAGCAACACCAGCCATTTTAGATTAGAGGGTCCACCTTGGAAAATCACTTTATTATCACCTCTTTTTTATTTTTTATTGGTGCATTACAATTATATATAATAGTGGGACATGCTATTATATATTCATACGTAGACATAACACATAATTTGGCCAATTTCATTCCCTAGTACCTCCCTTTCCCTCCCCCTTTTCCACCCCTGGTGCCCTTCCTCTGCTCTACTGGCCGCTTACTTACCTCTTTAAGAACTCAGCTCCACATAGTCAGCTCTAAGGTCCTAGGGTTGGGGCTTCAGCATGTGAAATTTGGGAGGACACAGTTCAGCTCTGCCTGGGCCTCAGAGGCAGGGTTCTGCAGGACACCATCCCAGATCTTTTCTTACCCCCACACCACATGCTCTCTAGACAGGAAGAACATGAAAGTCTATATCCATGTCCCTACTGCATCCTGATGTCCCCACTTGATCACCTCACAGAGTCCCTGTGAACTTGTAAAGGAGTGCTCCACCTTCCCTGGGATTCTTCCTTCCTTCTGTTTCTAGGCTTGGGGGAATGGCACGCCTTCTCCTCAGACACCAGCAGGACCCCTGTGCTTCTCTCCAGCCCCATCCTCTTCCCCACAGTGATAGCCACAATGGCCCCTACCTGGTCTCTAGCAGCCTCCCTGTGTCCATCATCCCCTCCATGCTCTGGCCAGATGAAGCCACTCCTTGATGCAGGCCTTGGTGGCTCCAGCTGTCCTGGCCTGAAGCGGTTGCCCCCTCCCTCTGCCATGCTTGCATATGAAGACAAGGAGAGCCAACATCAGGTGGCCTGGGACTGTGACTCCTTCCCCCTGTGATTCCTTCCCCCTGTGACTCCTTCCCCCTACTTTCTTTACTGAATTTGTATGGGTCTCCAAGGGGGGTCTGGTGCCTGTCTGTCCATTTGTTGCCCCCTCCATTCTCTTTTGGTTCTCCTTTTTCTGTCTTCCAACCCCTTCATAAGACCTAGGGGACTGTAGTGGGGCCCCAGGTTCGTACTCAGGCTGAGGAGTTGTCCTTGTCAGGAAGGAAGCAGGGGATGAACAGTTCTCACCACTGCCCTGAGGGATAGTATTGTTGGGAAGAGTGGGCATGTAGGGGAAGGGCTGAGAGACTTGTCTGAGTGGCTAACCAGTGGCTGGGGATGCGTGAGATGGCAGGAGCAGCAGCAGCCCTGAGGGACTGATGGAGCCTCCATTCTGGAAATGAGGCCAGGTCCTCAGGGCCTCAGGAAAGGGTCACTCGTCATGGCTGTAACCTCACAGTATTCTGAATCTCCTTCTAGCCTTTGCCTGAGTGGGAGGAGGGCGGGATGGAGGGCAGAGGAGGCTGCATTCCTGGAGTGTTAATGATCTCCGGGCTGGGCAGGAGCTGAGCCCCTAAACCAGCTTAAAACAACAAACAACTCCCAGGAGGGATTTGTGTCTGTCCTGAGAGTCAAGGATTTCCGCCCGGATGGGAACTGTGGCCTGTGGGGCTCTTAGTAAAGAAATTCCCCAGAGACCAGAAGCCCCCTGACCTCAAGGTATCACTTTGAGAACAGACCCCACCCCTTCACCCCTCCCTCTGATCTAGGGAGGCCCAGCACCTAGGAGGGGAGGCAGCACCTCCACGCACCCACCCACACACACACCCACCCACCCTCAGACACACCCACACCCACACCCACACACACCCACACACACACCTACACACTCTCCAACCTTCCAGCAGGCCAGCAAGGTCTCTGTTCTTGGCATTTTGTAGATAAGACTCAGTTACAGAAATGCCTGCACAGAAAAGATGCTCAATAAACATCTGTGAGAACGAATGGGTGAGTAAGGAAGTCACTGGGTAGGCGTCACAGTCATGCTGGGCCACACTGGGGCTGAACCAGTGTCTGCCCGACCCAACCATGATGGTTCTCCTCACCTCCCTACCCCTCATCAGCTTCTCTCTGCAGGACTGGAAGAGTTTTGGAGGCCTCAGGCCAGGCCTCCCTTCCTGGGGACCTCTGAGGGCTGCTTGGAAGAGGAGAGCCCAGGCTGTTAGGAGGCCAAGTCCTGGCCAAAGGCATCTTGGAAGAGTAATGAAGGGCAGATTCATAGGGCTGGTGTCATGCATGTGACAACGTCTGCCTCTTTTACTCAGCTCAGACCTTCCTCCTCCCTGCAGGCAGACTGGGAATGGTCCCCTCAGCTGCCTCCACTAGCCTCTTGGAGCACAGAATCCACTGGAATTCCTAAGGTACTCAAGCTCTTTGGGGTGTGTCCCTGAGTGAGCACTTGATAGCTACTCTGTGAAGGGGGTCCTTCTGCAGTTTCAATTCACCCACTTTTCCAATTTTCCTTCCTCACTTGGACTTCATCCTTTCCTGGCCCCTTTTCTTTGGACCTCCCTCGGACCCTGGTCTACACCTTCCTTGGGGGCCTTCCCACACAATCCTCAAGCAGACCTTCATCCTTTCCCACTGTGTTTCCATACTCCCATGTCTCCCAATTCACAAAACCACACGCTGATGCTTTAAATCCATCATTTATTGCCCACAGTTCATTAGTATTACATAAATCACATAGGCTGAGAAAATTTCTGAGAAGGTTAAAAAGACACTGTAAAGTCCCCTGGGTGTGCTGAGACATGTGGGTTGGGGCCTCACTGAAACCCACCCAAGGTTGGAAGACCACCCTAGATCTTCCACCCACCCTTCTCCCAGGTCACAGACTCAGAACAGGAAACTAACCAGCTCACAATCAGGAAATGAAAAGGGGTCTGGTGGCCATCTTTACTTGGTGGCCATCTTGACATCTTGGGCTTTTGCCTTCTGCACTCTCAGATTGCTTTCCAGAAATGGGAGAAGGGCATCCCCAAGCCTGAGGGAATGTCTGAAGTGATCAGAGGGCTTTGGGAAAGGACAACAGAGCTGCAGATGTGCCCTGTGTTCCAGGAAAGCTGGGCCAGGTTTATCCAACCCAGCCTGCTCCCCAGACCTCTCTCCCCTGGCCTCAGCAGAGCCGGGTATGGGCATTAGCAGAAAGTTTCCCTCTATGGGGTTTTTCGAAGCCAGAGCAGGCCTTCACAGGATGGCCACTGTCCTTCTGTCACCATCACCCTGAGCTGTAAGAATCCTTTACCACCGCACCCCTAGGGAGCATCCCCTTGACTCATGTGGAATTGCATTTGAGAGCTTGATGCAAACCATCCAGATAAAAAGCATGTAAATTATGAGATGCTGAGGCCACAGGAATGGGGCAGGGTGAGGATGGGCAGGGGCAACTAGCACAGGGGAACGGGAAAGACTTCATCTCTGGCCATACTTCCAGAGGGAGTATGGCTCGGGAGGCAGTTTTGGTCCCAAGATAAAGTGCATGACAAGACCCTATGACAAGTGGGGACAGACTGAGCTTGAAGCGAGCTCTTCAAAAGAGGACTCAAACATGCCAAGCCCCTGTCCAGGCCTACAGACCAGCACAGCCCAGAGTCATTGGCATGCTCACATTATGACAGGATTGGCTCAAAAATATTTCCCCCTCCACACCATGGTCCCCACTCCCATGCTATTTTGTCCTCGCTGCTCTTCTATGTCTTCTCCCTTTCCTGAAGAGCCGGAAGTGGGATGCTCCTCAGGAGAGTGGTGAGTGCTCAGGACAACATCCTGCAGAGCCAGCTGCTGGTCATCCTGCAGAGCCAGCTGCTGGCTGGCTGAGGGGCAAAGGCACCGTGGCTTCTGGGTGAGAACACGCTGTCAATGCCCATGGAAGATCCCTTCATCACAGATACACCTGTCCTAAGTTGCTGAGAGGCCATCTGTGACCTCACTCTTGTGCCTTGCATAGGCTCTAGCCCAGATCCTCCCAAGGTGGAGTCACCAGGGCAGGAAGGCCCAGAGGCTGCATGTTGAGAGCTTCTATCCTTGTGGGGGCCAGGTGAGGGGCACATTGAAGTCAGTGTTTCTCTTTCCTTTGGGCCTTTCAGACAAGGAGTTACCCTGCTTACCCCCCACCCAGGTCCTGCTTCCCACTGTAGAACTCTCTCCTTGTCCTTGTCCTGCAAAGGAGAGGGAGATGGGAGCTAGCAGCTAGGGGCCTCTGAGGCAGCGGAGCTGAGAGGTGGCATGCAAGTATGGCCCGCCCCCACAGGCCCAGGCATCCACACTCTCTCCTCTTCCAGCACTGCTAAGTTGGGGGCAAAGGTCAGGTGCTTCCAAGATGTGGGGTCACACACAGAAAGGCAAGGTCTAATTTCTGAGGCTAACTGCTAGTCATTCCAAGGGGCCTGCCCCTTTCCCAGTCCAGTGTCCACACTGGGCATATGCCCAGGATGACCAGCACCTGAGCAGAACAGGAAATGACAAGCTGCAAGAGTGATGGGAACCCCTTGATTCAGTCTTCTGCTTCTGGGCCAGGAGGGGAGACCAAGAGAAAGGAGTGAATTGCCCAGAGTCACCCGGCCCATTGGTATGCCAGAGCCGGCCCCACCATTCCTGGGTTGATGCTGAGATAGCCCCCAGGGATCTGGCCTTGGCACTCTCAGGCACGAGGCCCTCCTACTGAGGAAGCCGTGGAATGTGGCAGGCAGCATCAATGGCTGGAGGTTCCCTGGACAACAGTTGGACCAGTTCCAGTCCATCCTCAGCCCCAGCATGTGCTCGCAAGAGAATCCTCCTGCGGAGGCCAGTACAGGTGTATGGTTCCCGCACTGGAAGCATCATTCCTTCTTGGGGCTTTCTGCCTGGAGCTGGGGTCCTCTCAGGGGACTGGAATCAGTGAGAGCTCCATGAGGGGTGACCCTGGCCCCAGTATCGCTGGCCTTTTGGCAGAGGAATTGGTTCTGCAGCTGTAACATGGATAAGAGCTGGCCACTTTCACAGCCTGCTGCCCAGAGAATCTTCCAGAGGCCTCCTGTGCTCCTTGACTCCCTGGGTCCATTCCTGAGGACCTTCAACACGGCTAGTTCATCCTGTGGGGTACAGACCACCTCCCCTTCCTCCCCTTCCCCACCCTAAGGAGCCATCTGGCCTGGCCACTCTAAATCTAAATCTACCAGCCCAGCTACCAAACAGCCCAGTTCCTAGGCTCCCATCATTTGTTCACCTGCCACTTCTGGTCACCTGCAACCAAGGCTCAGACTTAATTCTGATAAAAAAGAAAAAGAAAAAATAAAGCAAAGTATAAAAGGATCCTAATTCTACCTCATGGGCACTCTGCAATTTTCCAGTTTCATACATAATTGTGCTAAGTGGAGTTATGATAACCCCACGTAAGGCCCAGAAAAGCACTTGATTCTTTTGTATAGGAAATGTGTCAGAATTCCTCTCCCCTAGGTTAAAATGTGAATGGATTAGTCTCCCTACCACTGTGGGTTGAGTGCTCCCCCAGGTGGTCCAGGACTGTGGGGTCCACCTGCCCTCCTGCGGGTGCAGCCCATGAGACTCCTTCCCTGCCCCCAGTTCCCTGGCCTGGACAATGCTGTCCCCAGGCCGGCAGGCTGCCACTCACAGCCCCTTGTTATACACCACGGTCCGGCTGCTTGTGGCCCGGGCAATCTCAGGCTCTAACTGGGATGTTTCGATCTGAGGAGAGAGAACAGAGAGAACAAGAGTGCAGAGATGGGGAAAGGGCAAGGGGGGCGGCGCTGGTGTGGCAGTTAAGACCACGTTGGTGCCACGGTTTTGCCCTTCTGCACACCCACCAACCCTGGGCCCTCGTGTCCTGCCTGTTGACATCTTCCCTCTCTCTGGTCCTGCCACCACAGGCTCACGTATTCCTTCCAGCTCAGGTCCATGTGGCAAAACATCCCATACCCTGGCTTCTGAGTTCTGAGTCTCCCTCATCTCCAAGGCCCTTGTCCCTCACACTGCAGACAACTGTTCTCAGGGTGTCACCTGGACCTGCTCACCCAGGGCTGTTCCACCCAGACTCCTCAAATCCAAACCCTGCCCTCTCAGCCCCATAGGGCCTACCCTGGCAGTATCCCGCCCACTTCTGCTCCTCTCTGCTTTTAGACAACTGAGGTGGCAGGCCCCAGACTCCCCACCTCCCAGTCTTCACATCCTTCCCTCCAACCTGGACCCCAGGACACATCTTTTCAGCCACCTTTAGACCAGGTACCCTCCAGCCCTGACTGGTGGAGGCTCCTAACCATGCACACACTTGGACCTGACCACCTAATGGAAACCACTCAAAACTCACTGTCCCTGAGTTTGGTTGGACCATCACAGCAGCTGGCAATAGCACCCCTGTCCCCATCACCATTGCCTGGCCAGCTCCCTCTCCCACAGAGGACATCTTAACCCTTCTCTCCTTTCCCCAGCCATCCCATCCTCAGATCCTCACTCCTGAGCTGATGTCTTCTAACTCAGGGGAAAGGTCAAAGGCATCAGAGGGGAACCACTCAGCCTACCACGGTCAAAGCCATCGCTTTCCAGTGTCCCAGCCATCCTGGTCCCCAGAAGGCAGAACCCCACCTGGCACCACCTCCCTCCTGCCCCTGAGGCAGCTCGGTCCTGGCGTCCTCCCTCTTTCCCACCTTGTCTGTCTGCTGACTCCTTCCACACGAGACAAGAACCCTCCACCTAGGAAAGCTCTCTTCACCCAAGGCAGGCCAGCTGCTCTCTGGGCTCTCTCTTCCCCGGCAACCACATTTATCGAAGAACTGCCCACACCAGTGGTGTCCACCTCCTCACTACCCACTGACTTTTCAACCTACCATAAATCTGGCTTCTGTCCATCACCCTCCACAAAATCTTCCTCTCCATGGTCACTTTCAGCCCTCACTGCATGACATCCGTTGGCTGCTTCTCAGGGTCTTTGGGTCTCAGTGTGGCTAGATGCCCTGGGTACCTCCAGCCAAGGTTCTCCCCAGAGCATCAGCCCCACAGCTGCCTGCCTGCCTGCTAGAACTTTCTATGGACACATCAAAGGCACAAAAACTCAACCCATTTAAAATGAAACTGAAGCCAGGTATGGTGGCACAAGCCAGAAATCCTAGAGACTTGGGAGGCTGAGGCAGGAGGATTGCAAATTCAAAGCCAGACTCAGCAACTTAGCAAGGCCCTAAAGTTAGGCCCTTAGCAAGGCCTAAAGGCTCTCTCAGTGAGAGCCTGTCTCCATATAAAAAATAAAAAAGGGCTGGGGATGTGGCTCAGTGGTTAAGTCCTCCTGAGTTCAATCCCAAGTACCAACTAATTAATTAATTAATTTAAAAAATGGAACTGAATCTACCATTTCCCTGGACCCACCCCAGCTCCCCATCTCTGGCACCACCATCTAATGGTGGTCTGGACAAAGACCCTGGGACCCCCTAGCCTTCTCTTTCCTTCCCTTCCCCAGAGATCTTGTTCACGACAGTCCACCATACCACAGCCAGTGGCCACCTTCTACAGCTCAGATGTGTTGGTGCCTCTCCTCACTATGAGATGACTCAGTGACTCCCACTTCCTTCTGGGGATCAAATCCGATTCCTGCACCACCCAGTCCCTGCCCTACCCCTTGACACCCTTCCCCTTGAACTGGAGATGTGGGACACATGTACTTATCTGGGTTCTGTGGACACACTGGGCGGTTCCCCCACTGTGCTCCGTCTTCGCTTGAACTGTCCCCTCTGCCACAGCTGCCCTCCTGCCTCCACTCCCACCCCCACTCCATTTCTCCCCATGTTCAGTCAACTTTGATGGCTCAGCTATAGACCCCCCAGCCCCCTGCACCCCTGGCACCCCAGCCACCTGCACTTCTTTTTTTGGTACTGGGGATTGAACCCAGGGGCACTGAACCACTGAGCCACATCCCCAGTCCTATTATGTATTTTATTTAGAGACAGGGTCTCACTGAGTTGCTTAGGGCCTCACTTTTGCTGAGGCTGGCTTTGAACTCGAGATCCTCCTGCCTCAGCCTCCCAAGTGCTGGGATTACAGGCGTGTGCCACCATGCCCGGCCCACCTGCACTTCTTAAATCCAAGTGACATCACGTTATTTGGGGGCTGTTTCCTCTTCCCACACCCCTTCACATCAGGTCACAAGCTCCCTGAGGCAGCGGACAGACATATGGGTCACTTCAAGGCCTAGCACCGTGCTGGTACCCTAAGTGTTGAATAAAAGAGTAGAACAGGCCCTGGGAGGACGGGGTGGCCCTGGAGATGCCACAGCAGACCAGATATTGGCTTTCAGCTCCAGGCACTTGAACCAGGGAAGACACTGGAGCCTCTTGCCTGAGGAGGGTCAGGGAGGAAGGTGCTCCCTCAGTGAGGAGGCCCCAGCCTGACATCTGCCCTGGCAAGGATTACAGGGGCGTCAGTTTTGTGACTCAACTCAGCTGAACTTGGTACTAGGCACCTACTGTATGTCAAGACATAGCAACCCTGGGAGAGAGGGAGAAGGTGGCGCAGACTAGCTTGGCCTTCAAAGACTCAGTCCAACGCAGGCGGTGCAGGTCAGGGGCCAGACAAGAGGGAGTTTGGTGAGGCCTGGAGTTGGTGGGCATAGTGGGGTTCCTGGAGAGGGCGGGCCTTCCTGTCTAGCCTTGATAGACACTAATACCCAGGCTCTGGCTACCTGAGATGGCCAAAGAGACAAGAGCTAGGCTCAAGACCAACCCTGGCCCCCACCCCTCTCCTCAAACCACCTTCTCCTTCCCCACCCTTGCCAGCCCCCAAGTCCCCTCCACCCCAAGTCCCCTCCACCCTGCCAGCTCCCCTCGTCCCCATGCTGCCACTGACACAATGCACAGCGCCCACGCTTAAAAATCTAAATGCTTTTGAAAATGTTTAACCTAGTTAGACAAATTAGCAAAAATTTGTGCAAAACAATTTAGGTATTTAAAATATTCAATGTTTTTAAAAAACTGGAAAACTGTTCTTAGCTTTCAGCTGCAAAAACCAACAAAATATAACATCCCAGCAATCTTACCATGAGGTGTAACATAACCCTTCGGGAAAGCTGTTAAACAGCTACTGAGGCATCCTGGGAAATAGCACTTCATTTATTCAAATGCACATATGTCAGGCTTTTGCACCATATGTCATTCCAAGCTATTTACAGTAATAATTAAATCTTAATCAACGTTTAACCTCTGTAAAATGTTTGAAGAATCCTAATCACCCTTCAGACTGCACTAATGAAGGAGAAATATATAAACATAAAAGGAAAATGATGCATAGATATCACACTGGAAAGAACAGTAATTGCAAAATTGTATTTCTTTTAAATATAATCAGTAAATGATGTAAAGTAAGCCAAGGAGTATTTTAAGTTAAGACATCTTGGATGTCAGAGGTGTGAGCAGCTAATTTTGTTCTGCTACCCATAACAGATGTAGCATATTTTATTTTAGTGCCATTATTAGCAACTTCCCATGCCGGCTTTCACTGAAGCACTGAGGCCCGCATTAAAATCAGAGAGGCTGCTCACGGCGGTGGAGGACCACGGCCCAGGGCCACGGCCCTCAGCGCTCACTCCCTGGAGCATGCAGACCCAGGGAGACTAAGGCCTCCCCCTCCCAGCACCCCAGGCTCCCCTGGGCCCCCTCGGAGCTGAGGGCAGCAGGTAGGAGGGATGTACGGGGGAGAGGGGAGACGCAGGCAGTGGGAAGGCTCCTGGGGGAGGTGGCTGAGGCACCCAGGAGCAGGGGTTGGGGACAGAGCTGCCATGCTAGGCTTTTCCTCATTCCAACACAGTCTGGTCTCAAGTCAGCAGATGTTTACGGCCACTGACTTGCCGGCCCTTTGGCCGGGCACACAGAGACAGACAAGACCAGCCTCTGTCCTTGAGAAGCTCAAAGTCTAGGGGAGGAGTCAGACAGTGAACGCAGATGGATTCCAGAGACACAAGCAAAGTGCCATGGAAACTGGGGAGGGGCTGGGGGTTACGACTGATGAAGGAACAAGGAAGGAAGACTTCTCAGAGGAAGTGAATAGAGGGTTTTGATAAGAGAGGCTAGGCAAAGCTTGCTGGGTCAAGGGAGAAGCATTAGCAGGCCAACATGGGCTGTTAGGGCAGAGGAGTAATGTCGGATGTGGTAGAAATGTGGCAGGAAGTGGAGGTGGGGTGAGGACAAGCAGAATCTTGTATGCGACATGAAGGTGCCAACCTTTTATCTGAGAGCAATAGGGAGCCATGGGAGGATTTTGAGCAGGGGTGGGCCATAACCTCACCTATTTTAGAAAGGTCTCTCTGATGGTGGTGGTGGTAGTGTGGAGGATGGACTCGGGGGTAAGTGAGGGGGCAGGATAGCCTCCCAGGGAGCAGCTGTCAGAATCAAAGAGGTGCTAGGTCCTGCCTTATGATGCTGCCAGTGGGGGCAGACAGGAGGGTGTGCTGAGGATTGTTTCTGAAGATGAAATCCATAGGAGTTGATGACCAATTCCATGTGGGGGTGAGAGGGAGGTGTTGAGATGACTGTGCGTTGGATGACTCCTAATTCTAGCTCAGGAGCTGGGGTGGCTGGCGATGCCATTCTCAGAGGCAGGGAATATGGGAGGGGGCTGGGTTGGGAGAGGGTGGTATGTTCAGGGTAGCCAATGCTGAGTCGGGGGCCCCTGTGAGTTTCCCAGGTGGAGAGGCCTGGGAGGCAGATGGGTCCAGGGTTCTGGGGCGATGGGCAGGAGACAGAGCCCGGATGTGTGAGCACAGCCAGAGCCTCCAGAGTGGAGGAGCTTGCCCAGGAGAGCAGATGGAGGGGCGGGTGCCAGGGCCTGGGGAACAGGCACATTTGAGGGGCGGGCGAAGGGAACAAGCCCATGATGGCGGCCTCAGGGGACCAGCCTGAGGAGCGGAAGCAGTGACAGAGGGTGCCCAGACATGGAGCAGCCATGAACACCAAGCACACAGTTTTTTGACAGTGGTCCCCAGGAGGGCCAGGAGGCCTTGATCTTGGCAACTGGGTGATGGTGACCTCCTAGGTCCAGATTTCCCAACCCCCCACTCAGTGCAGACCTTGGGAACAGTCTCACTCTCATCTCACATTGGCTAGGTCCCCTCCAGCTCTCTGGCCATGCCTGGGTGTGAGGCCACAGGATGCCATCTTCAGGGCTCGTGGGTGTTGGGATCACAGGGCTCACTGGAGAAGCGGGGCAGGGTCCTATGTGCTGGCTCCCCTCTCACCAATAACCAAGTGCCCCCTAGGAAGTCCCCTCTCTGGGTATGTGGGGGTCCAGTCTTCTCCAAGGAATCACATCCAGGGCCTGTCAGGGAGTGGCCTTTGGACAGCTGGTTGTGAGTGTGGTTCAGGGACTGTGGCAGCCTTCTGTTGCGCTGGCCAGCTCTAGGTCTGGAGGCAGGAACAAAGGGTGGGTGTTCTCTAGGGGACCCTGCCTCTGGGAGAGACTGAGGGGAAGAAGCAAAGTCAGCTGTATATGCCACACTGGTAGCAGTGGTCACGGCAGACACGCCAAGTCTCGGTGAGAGGAATGGATGTAGGGACCCCCAGTGTTGGGCTGAGAAGGTAGGGACAGGAGGGACCCCCAGTGTTGGGCTGAGAAGGTAGGGACTTAGTTGAGACCATAACCGAGCTCTGAGGGACCTCCTCTGGGGAGAAGATGATGAGGAGAAAGGAGAAAGGAGGCCAGGCAAGCAGCAGCTACAAGGAGAAGGGGCCACAGCCCCAGGTGCAGCTGGGACCTGGCAGGAACCTTTCCCAGGCACCTGAGAGCCATGTGGCAGCTGGAGGGCAGGACACCTGGGTTGAGGAGCCAGAATCCCAGAGGGTGGGGACTCCAGGGAACACTGAGAAAGCTGACATTCCCAATCAGCACTGGCTGATGGTACCCGCAGCCCCAGAACTGGGGATGCCAGGTATGTGCCAGGCCTGCCATGAGATAAGCAGTGTCACCTACTAGTCCTGCCCACACAGCCTCCATGGGGTACACCCTCCCCACCTGCCTGTATCAGAGCACCATTTCCACCATGAGGCCCAGTTCAGACTCTGCTGCCCCTCCCAGGAGATATCCCCAGGTGCGAAGCACTATGTCCAGTATCTCCGGAGCTTCCCCGAGCACCCCAAGGCCCAGCTGGCTCCAGAGCCCCTAGAGCAGCTCCATGGCCTTCCTTTGTGGTCTGGGAAGGGTTAACCTTGAGCTATTTCCCTCTGTCTCCAGGCTTATTGTGGGTGGGGGGCCAGAGTGAGGAATGTGTTTGGGGCCACCTCTGCCTTCCAGCCTGGGAGCACACACACACCTGCAGCCAGGGCCAGTGGATAGTTTACATATTTGAACCTGGAGCTAAGGTGCGGAGACATAAACAGGAAACTGGATCCCCCGCCTGTGCCCCATTCTCAGGGGCTTTTACCTACTACAAAGCACTGGCTCCTCCTGGCCTTTCTTCTGCTGGCTCCTCTGCCTCCCTTTCAAAGGCTAAGGGCCAGGGGGTGGGGCATTCAGCCTGACCTTGTGACATAGCTCAAAGCCACTTCCTGAGCTTGGCCAGAGGTCTGAGCCTCTGAGGGTCCACAGGTGGTAGCAACATTGACACAGGGCCAAAGCCCAAAGCCCCGGTGGGCATGTGGCTGCCCCTGTGTGCCTAAGGCCTCTGCCAGGCATGGAACCCCTTGACCAGTAGGCAGCCACATCCAACCTTCCTCACCAGGGCTGGGCAGGCCTCACATGCTCTCTCTCACACATACACACACAAAACACATGCAAGTCCTACCCTTTGGGGGGCAGCTAGAAGGTGGGGTGTTACACTGGGGCCGGGAAAGAGCTGAGACCTGAACCTGGATTCCTGGACCCTTGGGGTCAGGCCTTTGGTACTGGTTCTGGGCTCCACTGCCTTCTCAATGAAGGTCACACTGCTTGTCTGGACACTCAGGCCTTCTGGGTCTTTCTCCAGGTTCCTCACCCACTAGCTACTTTCCATTTCCTGCATATTTGAGACCTGAATCCAAGTTGTATCCTCTTCCTCTAAGGTTACCTCCTCCTGGAAGCCTCCCCTGATTTTCTCAGACCAAATTCATTGCTTCTGCCTCTGTTGCCCCTAGCACATGTTTTGGTCTTCATCGCATCCCTGTAGGAGACCTGGTGTGAATACAGCCACGCCACCTCACTCCACCACGCCATTCAAAGTAGTTCAGTCTCTTGGTACCTGGTGCACAGTTTGTTCTTCCATAAGAGCTGAATCAAATGGAACCAAAGTGCAAATGGAGGGGGCCCATCTTAAACATTTCCATCTCCCCTGTACTTTGTGGACCCAGAAAATGCTCAAAGCCCACTCTCCATTTTGGAGCTTTGCACTGTTCCTGGGTGCCCTCTGGTGGACCAATCTCACAGTCCTTCTCTGTCCTCAGTCTTCTCAATCTGGAGGCCTCAGTTTCCCCACATGCACAGTGGGAAGATTTTCTATCTCCTGGGGCTAGGAAGACAATGATATCTAGAAACAGATGGGAGAGCTGTTGAAGGCTTAGAGAAACCCATGTGATGCTATGTAACAAAGGTAGGATCTATGTTCATCCCAGCGCCAGGCCCTGCCCTGCCCGCCCCTGTCCTGCTCACCCAGCTCAGGCCTAAGCTCTTGCTGTGGGCCACGCATGCTCGAGACCCTGTGCACATATCATTGCTTTCAATCTCAGGGGGAGCTTTGCACAACCAAGCCTCTTTTCTGTTCTAAATTCAGTGAGGTGTTCTAGAAGGTCCTGGGAGGGAAAACTGGGAGGGACAGGTTAGAGGTGACTTTGTGGAAGCCTGTCTTTAGGAGTGTTTGCATGTTCATGGGTGTGCTCCTGTGTGGGCCTGTGTGCACGCGGGTTTAGGATGGGGGTGTGGGGAACAGGCAACATGACAGGTGGCGTTGGCGTTCCCGGGCTCCAAGCGGCTTTGCCATCCCCATTCGTCCCTCCTGGGGGGTCCTGTGGGCAAACTCCAAGAAAGCAGCGGGCGCGGGGATGCGGCAGATTTCTGACGGCAAAAATAGCCTGCTTCGGAGTTCAGTAGGGACTGATTAAACCAGTAAATGAGAAAAACCCCAAACAAACATCTCCAAGCAAAGTAGGAGATGGATTGGAGGCTGGAGGGGAGGAGGCCCCTGCTCTGAGAACAGTGAAAGTGCTGTGGACTCTGGAGGGACATAATGCCCCCTAGACATTGTCTCTGGCCATGTGTCAGTCCTGGAAGAGCCGGAGAAGCGGGAACTAACAAAGTCAAGGTGAACCCAAATGAGCCATGTTCTGTATTAGGCGTTGATCAAGAGCACCAGTTCTGAGCCTTAGGGACACCCTAGGTGCCAGGGAGGGAAAGAGGGCTGTTGTCCTGAGGCAGGAGATGGTACCAGAATCTGGACATGTGAGGTGGGACAGATTCTGGTGGGGTACACCAGGGAGGACTTCCTTGGGATGGGCTACTTCTAGAACCGTCTGAACATGTACCTAAGCTGGTTCTCAACTCTTCCCCATTCTTGGTGAGGGGTTCAAATGCTTTCTCAGAGAAAGGGGAACAAGCTGAGGGGCAGAGACTGACTTCTGGTGGGTCACAGCTGCCTGGCCAAGTCGATTCTTCAAAACCATCATTTTCCTCAGGACTGGTGAGGAAGTGGAGAGAGAGTGGGGTTTCTGAGACCCACTGGGGGAACCCACATTCTTTCCCTATGCAGGGATGGCATACCTCATTGTTTCTCTTTCTCTCTCTCTTTTTTATACCTGGGATTGACCCAGGGGCGCTTAACCACTGAATTACATTCCCAGGCCTTTTTAAAATATCTATTTAGAGACAGGGTCTTGCTGAGTTGCTTAAGGCCTTGCTAAGTTGCTGAGGCTGGCTTTGAACTCATGATCCTCTTATCTGTCTCCCAAGCTGCTGGAATGGCAGGTGTGTCCACTGCACTCGGCTCCATCTTTTTTTTTTTTTTTTTTTTTGGTCCTGGGGATTGAACCCAGAGGCTCTCCACCTCTGAGCCACATCCCCAGCCCTATTTTGTAATTTATTTAGAGATAGGAGTTGCTTAGGGCCTCGCCAAGTTGCTGAGGCTGGCTTTGAACTCGCGATCCTCCTGCCTCAGCCTCCCAAGTGCACGGCGCCCAGCGGCCATGTGCTTTTGGCAAGGCAAGCACTCTACTAACTGAGCTATATCCCCAGCCCCCTCTTGATGCAAAAAACTCTAAGGGTGGGAGGAAGGAGTCAAGGAAGGGCATGGGAGGGGTGACTGAGCTTGACCCTTGGGTTCCTCATCTCCAGCATGGCTGTGGCCTCTAAGAGCCACCTTCTGAGGCCAGGGTGAGACATGGCTTGTGAATGGTGCTGTGGACATGGAGAGAGTTTTGCTCTTCCTCACAGCGTACCTCCTAGTCAGGGGACCCTCTGGAGCTGAGGGAGGAAGGTTCAATTGAGAGGAGGGGGGCTGGGGGTTGGCAGAGCCAACTGGGAGGCTCAGTGCAGGAAGCCCTGAGGGGCTCTTACGTCTCTCTGCCAGCCAAGGTGTTCAGCAGAAGCTGAGAGAGCTGGGGGCAGGGTGGGGTGGGAGTGTCCTTTGCTGAGGTGTCAGGGAAGGCCAAAGGCCAGGAGCCAACAAAAGACAAGCCAACCAACAGGGACAGCACAAACAGGCCAAACAGGAAACAATCCTCCTGGCTGGTGAACCTGAGTCGTTGTCCCCTCCAGGCTCCTTTAACAAGCAGTCTCAGCCCAGAGCCCACCGCATCTCTCCTCTGGCCTGGCTTCCGCAGTGGCCGGAAGGACAGGACAGAGTGAGGACCCAGGGGACCACAGGGAATATCCCAGGCAGGGCTAAGGCCCTGCCCATTCACTACTTGGCACAGTTCTGGAGCCGCCCCAGAGGGTGGCTCAGAGGATACACCCATGCTGCAGGGACCAGCACCGTACTTCAGGTCACATAGCTGCCATTGCTCTCCTGACTCTGGTACGGGAGCCCTCTCCCATGTTTTCACTTCCAGAATCCTACAAGGGAAAGCCAGGAAGAAACTTAGTTCCAACACCTCAACTTACAGCTGGGGAGACTGAGGTCTCTGAGGTTAAGACTCAGGTCATTCAGAAGGTAGAGGCTGACAGAAGCCAGCCAGTGGGGCAGAAGACAGGCCTGGGGACACAGGTCAGCCCCTACCTCAATACTACCTAGGGACAGGGCCGAGTCCCCGGCTGCCCCCCACTCCCCATGCCTCCCTCGTCCCCAGACAGGCCCCACCTTCTTCTGTGGACACATTTCAACCTCACCAAATCAGCTAATTATTGACAGTTGGTGAAGAGGAGATTTCACTTTTTCCTCCTGTTAAACTGCTCCTAATTAGTTCCCTGTCACCACGCTGGCTCGCCCGCCCGCCGCCGCCCGTTCACAGTGCCTCATTAACCTTTCGCTCCTCTCCTGCCGCCTGCCAACAAGATGAAGACAAAAACAGATTGTGGAACAATGGCTCCGGCTTGTATGTGCAGCCCCGTCCCCCAGCCCCAGAGCTCCCGGGGGAGCCGTGAGGGAAAGAGAGGGGACTGGGGTGGGAGGAGAGCCCGAGAGGAATCAGGGAAAGGAGAAAGAGGCACAAAGAAAGAGGCAGAAACAGGCAGGGACGAGGAGAGGAGGCCTTGGCCAAGGTGCTACTTCTCTCTCTCAGGAGACATGAGGTTCGTTAAGGGGGATTGGAAGCGCTCCCAGGTAGGGAACACCGGCTGTCAGAGCTGGAGGTCCAGCCTCCTGCGGCAGCCAAGCCCTTGGGCCCAGAGGCTGACCCTGGAACTCTCCCTCCAGGGAACTAAGGCACCAGTATATGTGGGGTGGGAGGCAGGACAGAGGTGACCATGGTTGCTTGGAACTCAGGGTTCCAATCTCCAGAGAGGGCAGGGCCAGCAAGGTCACCAGAAATCAGGTCCTACCTGGACATGGGGAGGCCCCTACCACCCACATGCCCTAGTGCAGCCTCTGCCTTGTGTTTTTTATTTTTTATTTTTTGAACCGGGGATTGAACTCAGGGGCACTCGGCCACTGAGCCACATCCCCAGCCCTATTTTGTATTTTATTTAGAGACAGGGTCTCACTGAGTTGCTTAGCGCCTTGCTAAGTTGTTGAGGCTGGCTTTGAACTCGTGATCTTCCTGCCTCTGCCTCCCGAGTCACTTGGATTACAGGCGTGCACCACCACGCCCGGCTCTCTGCCTTGTTTTTACCATGGCCCCACTCACCCCAACATTTGTGACTTACTGTACTTTTGGTTCCACCACTAGAACGGATGCTTTGTAAGACCAGGAACCATTATGTGACCACCCCGGTTACAGAAAGGGAAAGCACCCCAGCCTGTGTGGGGGACTATGGGGTAGAGAATGGGTTTTGGGTGCTGATGGGCCTGCCCATGCCTGGGGAATAGCCTGGCCAAGGATTCTTGGCAATGTTCCACTGTGGCCTCAACCTCCAGGTCACAGGGCCCATCAGGGCAGACTCCATACTCCCTGCATGGACAATAGGACTAAAGCCCAGCAGGAAGGCCAGATCATATCCTCCAGTTCTCATACTCAAGTTCTAAGGAGGTTCCTGGTCCCACCTGTTTGTCCTCCAGATTCCCCCACCTTTCCCACCCGTTTGTCAGCTCTGGGTCAGAAAACAAAGATGCACACTCCAGAAGGTTCCTGTGAAAATGGACACCACCTCCCTGATAAGGGTAGGAGGACTTGGGGGAAGACACTGGAATGTTCCTGCTGATAAATTAGCGGTGAGTGGTCTGGGGCACGTGCTGGGCCTCCTCTTTATGATGAGACTTGGCCTCCTCTTTTTATATGAGTGAGGGAATCCTGCCTGGGTACAAAGACAGCTCCATCATTCCAGAAGTGCACCTTCGGCTGAGTACTTAACCTTAATGCACTTCAGTTTCCTCATTTGCAAACAAGGAATATAGGAGCCTACCTTGTAGAATGGTCATGTTCTGGACCTCCAAATTCCTCCACCATGGTCAACTAGGCCCCTCTACTCACTGGACCCAGGGACTCCTTGGAGGCCACACTTTCCCTCCTTGTGTCATGGGTGTCCCTTACCATTACTGCTCCCTTGTCAACTCCCAACCCCCATCTCACAGAATACCCAGTGCTGATCTCCCAGAGTTGTCCATGCCTGTGCTCATTTCTCTGAACAAAGAGAAAATGGACTACCATTTTGCCTCTTGACTTTAGTCCCTAGCTACGTCACATAGTTGCTAGGTCTCCTCTGCTCCTTCCAGGCCCCCCTGCCATGTCCTCAGCTTGCATGGATCTACTCCACCCGGGCTCTCTGCCTGCCTGTTGCTGCTCCTTCCCTTTCTCGATGGCATTTCTTCCTCACATGGTGACCTCACCCTCTCCCAGGCTTTGATTACCCCCAAGCACAGAAGGTTCCGTAACTCCAGCCAAATCTCTCCCCAGAGCTATAGATGCACACATCTATCTGTCTAGGTAACATCCCTTAATATTCAATAATACTTTGAACTTGAAGAGCATATGAGGACTTAATAAGGCACAGAGTTCCCAGCATGCTGCCTGCTTTAGTAGATGTTTGGTAAAGGTAGCTATCATTACTATTTGCAATTTGACCCTCAGTGCTATTTTATTTAATAGGCAGAAATACTAATTCAAAAAGAGCAGACAAAACTCTCCCCCAGGAATTGAAGTGCGGACTGAAGTTCTGTCTTCAACCTCTGGGGCTGGTGAGTTGGAAACCACACCGATCACTGCAGGTAGGCCATCCTAGGAACCAGTTCCTAAACCCGATCTCCAAGTCCCCTAATTAATTAATTAGTGTTTCAGTGATTACTTCTGTTGACAGCCTTGGTGGCTTTTGGCAAGGTTGGGTCAGCCCAAGCAAGTTCAGACTTATTATGGCAAATCCCACTGGCTTCTGAGACATGGGATGTGATCCCTGCACAGTAGAAGCAGCACCTCGTTAGAATTAATTGGGAGGATGACTGGGGGAATGAGGTCCTCTCAGCCATTGGTTGATGGCCTTGGTGCCATAGGTAGGTCACAGAAAGACTTCAAAACACCTCACGATGCCCAGGACAGCCTGCATCCTGCTGGCAATGCAGTCATCCCTCCCCAGAGGACAGAGACCTATTATGCAGTGACGATATTCTTCCCAATCTAGAAAAAAAGACTTGGGCTGACTTAAGAAGACTTTGGTTAGACACACAGAACTGACTTCTGTGCTTCTTTGAGTAGGCATGGGAGACAGTGGAGCCCAGCCTTTGCCCTGGAGCCTCTGTGAGGCCAGAACAGCAGACTTTGGACCACCTCTCTGCACTAGGAATGTGGACCTCCAGGGTTTCCTCCCATGTCATCGCCTGGCTTCTCTGACCTTGGGCTCCCCCTGCGGCTGATCTGGGCCTCCATATCCCGGTAGTAAACTGGGTGACCTTGAAGTCCACCTGTCTGGAATGGTGTCTGATTTGCTGCTGGGGGTTTCCCTGCCCTGGACCCTCTCCTGATGCTCAGAACACAGTGGTGTGGTGCTACGGGCACAAGGGGGACTCAGGTCCCTACCTAGAACCTCGGGTCAGGCTGACCACACAGAGACATGCAGAGCCTTTAGGCAAGCCAGGCCCAGACTCTCGGGGACATGGATGTCAGGGATGTCCCTTCTGTCCTCAGAACTTCTAGGCAACCTGGAGTCCTCAACTCCATTGGGAGTCCCAAGTTCAGTTTTCCTGGAGGTGGGAAGAGTGTCCCTATCCCCACAACAAAGCTGAGCCTTTCAGGCCCGAGGGAACTGCTGGCTCATTTTACACACCAGGATCCCACCTGGTGTGTCCTGGGTGGGTCCTCCAAGATAGGAGCTCCACCCATGCTGAAGCACCCTTCCCAGACTCTGGGGCTCAGGGGAGGGCAGTGACTCCAGCTCTCACCCTCAGGGACCTTGGGGGTCTAGAAGCTGGGTTTCTATCTCCTCTTTAAGGCCCCGGGTTTCCAGTCCTCACCATCTGGGGTCTAGAAGCTGGGTCTCTATCTTGGGGACCTCCACAAAGCAGGGTCAATCCTGAAATCACAAACTCTAGCCTCAGTCCCCGCTTCTCATGAGCTCAGTTGCTCCAAACACCAGGCTCACTCTATGCCCCACTGGGCCTGTTCCCTCCCAACCCCCAAATGCATCTGCCCCCCACTCCTCTCCCACCTGCTGGCCACTCTTCTCTGCTCAGGTACCCTCCCCTTCTGTGGGCATTGCTCCCCATCCTCCTTCTTTCCATGTCTTCAGTCTTCCTAATGCTTCTATTCTTCATTTACATAGGCCCCAGTCCTTCCCATTTTGAAAAGGGAAAAATAAATAACTAAAAGCTCTCAAGATCCTTCATCTGTTGCAGCCGTGGGCCTGTTTCCCTTTTTCTCTGGTGCCAGCCTCACCTCTCACCTGTGCTCCACCCCTTGAAGACAGGGTTTGCCTTCATTGCCTAAAGGACAATGGACACTCTCCAACCTCATGGAGACTTTCTCCTCGATTCCAGAACCACTTTCCATAGGGAATCTCCATTTCCATGTTCCACAGGCTCCTCACACCCACAGGTCATCCAGTTCAACTCAGTGTCCACCCTCAAGCCCGCCCCTCCTCACATGTCCATCTTGTACCTACCTCCGCCTTCTGCTTTTGAAACTAGAAAGCCAGGCACACATCCTGCTGGATCCCTTTCCCTCCCACCATGCAGTTTCATGAAATCCTGATGAAGCGGCCACCCAACTCTCTCTCAAAGGCCCCACTTCTCTTGATGCCCACTGCCAACAGTCTGGTCCAATCCGTCATCATCTCACTGGATGCCCGCCACAGCCTTCTGATGTTTCCTTCTCCAGACTCACGACACAGCCATGGGAGCCCTTCAAAATCAGGACTCTGTGGCCCTGCTTTGGCTAGCCCTTCAGATGGCATTTACCCTCTCTCTGCTTTGGCTTCGAAGTTCCGAGCACCACCTGGCCCCAGGCCCCTTACCTGGGCTACCTCAGCTAGCTCCACTCTGCTCCTTTTGTAGACTTTGATCAGCTCTTGAAGAGCTCTTGATCAGCTCTTTGATCAGATCTTGAACGGTCCCCACAGCTGCCTCAACTCAGAATCTTCACATCAGCTGATCCCAAGCCATGTGTCCACCCACTTTTCACCTGGCCAGCTCCAGCCCAGCCTCCAGATCCCAGGGATTCCTCCAGGCTCTGTGGGTCTGCTGTCTCCTCCTGTGTCCGGCCCACCTTCTCTCACTCTAACCCTCCCTGAACTTCCTTTGCCGATCCCTGTTTCATCATTGTGTTTCTGTATGACTGTCAACTCTGAGCGGCCAGAGCCTGGGCCAGTCTCATTTGCCATTCTAACCACAGCGTCTCGCACAGCGCTAGGGAATCAGCACGGGATAGTATTTGTTAATAAATGACCCAACTGCACCCCTCCCTGCCCTGCCCTTGAAGCCCCCACTGACCTCTGACATCTGCGGGAAGAGGCTGATGGCCAGTGGCAGGGCCAGCCCAAAGGCTGCCAGGCACACGAGGCTTTGCACAGGTAGGAGCAGCCGGGGGCGCGCCTGCAGGAGAGCCGTCCTGTGGGGGAGAGGGAAGGAGGAGCCCCATGAGGCCCAAAGACAGGGTGGGCTGGCCACTGGCCACCACTCATCCTCAGGGTCAGGGTAGCCTGATTCTGTACCAGCCTCTAGCTAAATAGATGGAGCAAAATCCTGTCCTTGGGGCCCTCTTCCGTTGTCACTCTACCCTCCTCCACAGGACACTGCTGATTGAACCCTGACTATTCAGACAATAAGCAAGCCCTTGTGGGGCACCCACCCACCATGAGTCTAGTCCTGTGCCAAGAAAGTCACACATTGGGGAGACAATAGAGAAGACCGGGCCCCTCCCCACGGCTGGCAGGAGTGGAAGATGGCCCTCAGAGACCCTGCATAATTAAATAAAAAACAAACCAGGGCAGCTGGCATCCAGGGAAGATAGGGCACAGGCACACATGGGCACACAGACACTCACATCCCGGAAGGGGCAGTCCTGTCCTGGAAAGCAGAAGCCATCCACGGACTGCCTCATCACCCTTGATCCAGAGAAGGGCAGGGACTTCCCAAATCTTGGGCAACTCTCCAGGAGGCTGCAGGGCTCCTGCCTGCTCTCCTGCTCCCTGCAAGTGCTGTCACCCTTGCCAGCTTCGTCCCCAGCTTATCACAGCTGGAACCAGCTCCCTATGGTGGGCTTTGGAGGTGGGATTCCTGGGCAGGAGAAGGGCAAGAAAAGTCCTCTCCAAGTCCCTGGGTACTGCAGCTCCAGGACAGTGGGCTCCCCACACACAGTGGGCCATGCCAGTTGGCAAGTCCACCTTCCCAGTTTTGTCAGAGCTTTCTATTTCTAATCTAGCAGGTCCTTCAGTGGGGACATATACACTTCACTTGGGGAAGCCCAGAGGTGCCAGCAGAGTGGACAGTTAGCCAGCAGATGTTAGGTGGTCACCATATCTGACCTCAGTAGCTGTGTCGTCCTCCACATGGTCAGCTCCTGGTGTGAAGGGGTGTAATAGACTGTTTTGCCCTGCCCCCACTGGTGTGGACCTGGCCCTGGCCATGGCAGGTAAGAGGCCTCTGCTAAAGTTTGGGTCTTAAGTGTCCCCACTGGGCTCATGTGTTAAAGGCTTGGGCTCCAGCTTGGCACTATTGGGAGGTAGAGGAAACTGTAAGAGGTGGGCCTAGTGGGAGGTCTTTGAGCCATTGGGGTGGTGACCTCATAGGGGATAATGGGACCCTAGCCCCTTCCTCTTTCTCTTTTTCAATTTCTGACCACAAGGGGAGTGGGTTTGCTCTGCCAAGTCCTTCTGCCATGATGTGCTGGGTCAGGACCAGAGCAACAGGCCCATCAGTCATGGACTAATACCTCTAAAACCACGAGCCAAAATAACCTTTTTCTCCTATGAATTGATTATCACAGGTATTTGCTACAGTAATGAAAAGTTGACTAGCACAGACCCCCTGGAGCAGGGACCCAGTGTGGGGGGCAGGTCATATGACCCTCATCTTCTAGGACAAGAATTCCAAGGGCACCTGGCACTGAGCAAAATTGGGAGCCGCAGTTCTTAAGCTTGATTGTGCATTGGAATGTTCTGGGCAACTGGTTAAAAAGCAAGCCAATGAGGTCCAAACTTAATCCCATGAGGTCCTGATTCAATTGGTATTGGACCTGGGAATTTGCATTTTAAACAATCCCACATGAATCTAAAATAGAGGATCCCCAGATCACACTTCTGAGAAACCCTGCCTGATATTCCTGCTTAGGTGTTAAAAAAGATTCAGTTATTTATCAATTCTATTCAAGTAAAAGGGTCAGCCCAGCCTGGCCCTTGGAAAGCGCCATTATTGCTGTAGATATTGCCGAGGGAAGGAGGTGAGATCCTGATCCTCCAGCCCTTCCCACCTGCCCAGACCCAAGACCTATCAACTTCAGGTTAAGCTTAAATTGAACTATGGAGAGGGGGATTTCCACAGGACCAAGAGAGGCAGAGTAAAGTGCTGTCTGGACCAAGCTCAAACCCCTGGGAGGCTAGCACCTCTTCTCTCCCTCTTGTCATGCTCAGTCCACACCCTCCCTGCAGCTGGCCCAAGGACCCCTGGCTTCTCAGGAGCCTTGGAGGGGCTGCAGCAAGGCTGGCGCCAGCTCAGCTCAACTTCTGGAGAGGAAGAGGAGGTGGGCCACAGGCCTTGTTGTCTGTCCTAACTGGTACAGGTTGTGTCCAGCAGGGCTGTCCTCCTACCCAGGTGGTAGGCATAGGAGGGTATGGATTTTCTGGAGACACAGGCCTGAGGTTCACTAAGGGCAAGGAAGGGTAGCAGGGAGAAAGAGTGAGGTTGCTCCCTGATAGGTGAGGAGCAGGTCATGGGCTCAGTTCATCCAAATTCCCAATGGGGGGGGGGGGGGAGGGGGGAGGGGGGGGGGGGGGGGTCAGGGGGGGAGGGTGGTGGGAACAACACTATATAGATTCCCTTCCAGGTAGGCGGTGACCTGGGCTCCTCTCTCAGGGACAGCTGGCCTAAGTCTCTTCTAGGCAGTGGGTCCAGGAATCCCCAGGCCTGTGATCTCAAGGCAGGAAGGAGGCAGGCCCAAGACTACAGCCAAACCCAAGCCTGAGGAGTCCCAGCCCAGAGCAAGCAGAGTGAACACAGCAGGGCGGGGGAGGGGAGGAGGAGAGGGAAATGGCAGGGAGGGATTGGAAAGGCAGCTGGGGGAGTTAAAATATGCAGATGGAGAGATGTGTGAATGCCTGGAGAAAGGAAAGACCCGGATCCCAGGGATGAAGGAAGATGGGGGAGCGGAGTCAGGGACCCACTGTGGGTGTGGCCTGGACCCCCCACCCAGATTAGATCCAGCCTGGTCCATTTTTCAGATGCATCCCAGGGTCAGGGAGAAGTGAGCCCCACTCCTGATCAGCACAGGGCCTGCCTCTGAGATGGGAGGATTACATCTGGGGGGCTCATCCCAGCTCTGGGTCTAAAAGCCGCTTTTGCCTCAACCAGGTTGGTGAAGGCTGCAGGGGAGGATGCGTGCGTGCGTGCGTGCATGGTGCCTGTGGAGTGGGGATGGTACCTGCGTGTGCCTGCATCCCCTCTGGCCTGTGAGTGGAGGCTCCTCTGCCTCTTATTGAGACTTTCATTTTAGTCTCAGAGTCAAGTACAGTGGACCTTGCAGAGTTCCCACCTCTCTCTTGCCCTAGCAAGAAGCCCAGGCTCCTTGGCTCTGAGTGCTCCTGCTGGAGAACATAAAGTGAGGCCAGAGGCAAGTCGGGTCCCAGTCCCTGGCTGCCACACAACAGCTGGTCTCCCCCATTGCTGTGCATTCCTTCAGCACTTGGAGCGCAGTTTTAGTTTGCGCTCCATTAATTTGCAAGTAGGCTGCTTTGTAAGTGTTCTTTTGTCTTTTTTCTCTGGCTGTCCGGACTCCCTCACCCAAGCAGGGCTCCCTGAGGGTGGGGGCTAAGCCTCCCATCAGCCTCCTCAGTAGAGGCCCTGAACCAGTGCCCTGTGCCTGAAGACTATGGCGTGCTCAGCAGAGTGCCCCCTGCAAAGAGTCAAAAAACACATTGCAAAGCTCCAATGAGCAAAGTGAGGAAGAAGCAGTGTCCTCATTTTCCAGCTGGGACACTGAGGTAGAGGGAAGCTCTGTGACATCAGAATGGCAGAGAGAGGTGGAGCAGGAGGAGTCTAGATTTCATTTTCCTAATGGAAGTCTCAGATCACTCTGCCACACTGCCCTGCCTCTCTTGCCCCGCAGTCCTGCAGTCGATGTGAGATCAGTAAATCGTTGAGGGCACACTGGGCCTTATTCTTGATTTTACTGGAGCAACTTGGGCTGCACTCTCTTCTCCTCAGAGACCCTCCCAGGAGCTCCAAGAAAGGGCCAACCCCTTGCAAGACTTCCAGGAGTACCCAACAGCTAACTTCTCACTACCATGTGGTTTTCTTTGGACCCTGAACTGAGTCAGACCATGCGGCATCCCAGACACTAGGCAGGTCCCAGGCTGGGGAGGTCCAAAATACAATAATCTCCATACATATCTCCCTCTGTGACTCCAAAAACCAAATTTGGGTTCCCAAACCAGTGTAACACTGTCTGTCCACTTTCTGCAAACTCAACTCGGATGCAAACTGGGAAGGCATTACAGATCATGTTTGCTCCCAGAAAATTCCTGCCAAAGGAAAGGCCCCCGAAGGCCTTGGCCAAATTAACTTTCCCCCTCCTCTGCTTGTGGTTCTCAGGATACCTGTAGAATGTGCTGGAAAGGCAACATCCTGAGATAGGAAGGGCTACAGTCTGGGCTCTGGTGCTCATGCCTCCTACCACAGAACACCCCACCACATTTTAGGCCAGCAATCCCAGGGCGGAGCTCTTTCTGAGTTCCCTGGCTGTGACCTGAGTCACAGGCAGATGTGACTCCATCCTCCCCGAGCCTTGGGGGAGCAGTTTCCCATCAGTTTCCATTGTCCTTTAAAGCCTATCTGTGAGTCCGGAAGCTTCTTTGCTTAACTTGTCCAGGGAGCGTTCTGTCTCACCAGATGGTACAAATGATAGGCAACCAGCGCCAGGTGATCCTGCCTCACCAACACTCAGCATTCAGAGGCCTCCGAGACAGACGTCCTACCAACCTCATTTGCCCCTGTCTCTGTGTGTACTTGCAGTCAATGGTATTTGAAGACAGCCTCAGTTTGTGATGGGATCATATACATAAGAGTCAGGGACACAAAAAAGATAGTTTTCCTAACCAGTTTATTTTTGTCTCTTGCCTTTTTTTTTTTTTTTTTTTTTTTTTTTGGTACTGGGGCTTGAACCCAGGGGTACTTTATCACTGAGCAACATCCCCAACCCTTTTTAATATTTTATGTAGAGACAGGGTTTTGCTAAGTTGCTGAGGCTAGCTTTGGACTCAAAATCCTCCTTGCCTCAGCCTCCCAAACTGCTGGGATTACAGATGTGTGCCACCATACCCAGCTCTGGATGCCATTTTCTTGATCCCAGCACTCAACATACCCTTGTTCAGGTGCTCCCAGAGGCTCTGCTCTCTTCTAGAGCCAGAGAGGGATCATGTCCTCAGCTGGGCACCCAGGGCCCCAGTGAGTGCACTTTGCTTCAGCCAGGCTGGACTCCTCAGGGTCTGCACAATAGGCCACCAAGCTGCTCAGCCCTCCCTGCTGCAAAAACCCTATCCTGCTCTCTCAGGCTCAGCCACAGCCCTCCTTGGAGACTAGCCCACCTTGCTAATGGGCCCACAGCACCCCCTCCTCTCAAGGTCACCTTGGCCCCATCACACACTGCCCAGTCTCACCTGCCACTGACTTGTGTAGTCTTGCCCATCTCCCCTGTAACAATATAGGCATCCAAGGCAGATCCCAAATCTGTTCCTTCCCCAACTCCATGCAAGACAGGAGACTCTGATAATGTGGTATGACCTGACTAAGGCAGCCAATGTGATAGAAACAGTCCAGGATCTATAGCCATACTCCTGACCATCCTGGCCCTGCCATTCCCTATTATGTAACTGGAAGCAGACCACATGACTTTCTTTGTCTTCCTTTCCAAATCTGTAAAATGGGAACATCATAATACCTCATCACACTGTTGGGAGGCTTCAATGAGAGCATTCACTCACTTATTCATTCAACAAACTCTTCCTGAGCATTGACTTTGTGCTAGATGTTAGGCAGGGCAGTAAGCAAGGGGGTTTACTTGCTTCCAAGGAGACCACATGCTAGTGGAGCAGAAAGACAATAAATAACTAGATAAAAAAATCTCACATTGATAACTGTGGTGAAGAAAAAGAAGGCTTTAAGAGGGCAGAGGGAGAGATAGGAGCTGATTTCTTGATGGGGTGGCCAGGGGGGCTCTCAAAAGCCCACTGAGAGAGGTCAAGGATGTAGTAAGTGATTAATAATTGCTAGTTGGTGTGGGCTGGGGGTGCAGGTCAATGGTAGGACACGTGCCTATCATGAAACCAGGCTCTGAGTTTCATCCCCAGCACAGCACCACAAAATAACAACAGTGATAATAAAAATTTCTGCTTGTTATTAGTATTGCAAGAATAAGAAGGTCCCAAATCTGGGGAGAAGCCCTTGTCCCAGAACCCCACGTGGAGTGCTTTGTAACCCTATCCTTATCCTTTACAGTCCCCAATTTCCATCACTGTCTTGAGGGGACCTCACATCAGGGCCCCCAGGAAGGAGGGAGTGATCACCTCCTCCTGGTCACTCACAAGCAAGGGCTCCATCCTTCTAGCTTCCCTCCACCCTTGCCATTCTCCAGGAAGAACCTCCCCTAAACTCAGGCCCACCCAGGCCTCAGCAGGCAGGCCCTTCCTCCCACCCCTCTGCTCAGCCTCTCGGGTAGCATTTCAGTCAGCCTCTGTGATTCAGTTTCACACTCATTCATTAATAGAATCACTCTGTTATTGGTATTATGATGTTCCCTTACTTCTTGACAGTCATGACAAACATGTCCTTAGAACATCCCTCTGAGGGGGCAGGGAGGTTATATTACTTGTGTTTTACGAGTGGGGAAACTGAGCCTTGCCTCATGGTCGATGCTTGCAAGGGGTGGCACCGGCCCCAGATCTAGTCTTCCTACCCCCATCCTCAGACTCTGTCTTCACCATGGCCCAGCACTCTTCACTATGAAGGTCACGTGTGCCTGCCATGCACACACTCACAATAACGCACACAGGCTTCTGCCCCCACCGGAACTGCCAGCGGGTAGGGCAGGCCAGCCTTGTCCACAGGCTGTCTCTCACAGCACCTAGCACGAGGCCTGCGGAGGAAAGGTCCATGTAATCTCACAGGATTCCAGCAGCACTGTCGGGGAGAGTCTGAAAATGGAGCAGGTCATTTTTCACCCCTGCAATAAACTGGGCAGGCTGCCAGTGACTCCCTTGCTCTGGACCCTCCCCTTTCTGCTC
This sequence comes from Glaucomys volans, assembly GCA_020662805.1. Lineage (NCBI taxonomy): Eukaryota > Metazoa > Chordata > Mammalia > Rodentia > Sciuridae > Glaucomys > Glaucomys volans. The sequence goes on along the minus strand of JAJEJO010004920.1, from coordinate 106,590 downwards.
CCCAGAGGCCCCCAGTCCCAGCTGCCCAACTCACTTCTCCAGCATGGACATGACGATCGGGGGCAGCACCAGGATGGGCATGGGCAGGACCACCCGTGTCAGCGCCGTCTCCAGCAGGGCCTGAGGGCAAGACAGACACATGAGGTGGCATGTGGGGTGGGGGAGAGCCACCTGGCAACGAACCCCACTGAACCCCCAGGTGTGTGTGCCGCTGCTAAGCACATCTGGCAGCATGGAATTATTCATGGAATCACTCACAAAGCCGTACTCCAGACAACAGGAAAAGCCACCTCTGTCTTCTCACTATGCACATTTGGAAAGAGCAGACTCCCGTCACCTGCCATATGTGGGGGTGGGGCAGTGACAGAAGCAACCCCAGGAAGGGGCTTTTGCTCAGGGAGGTGTCAGGGAACAGCCTCCTCTGTCCAGGATGCGAGGTGGCCCAGGAGCAGTATGTGGAGGACCTGAGATGCTCTCAAAGCCAGTGTAGGAAGGGCCAGAACAAACAGCTGGGACTTACTGAGCCGGGCTGAGGGAGGACAGAGATTCTGGGTTTACATTTTTTTTTTTTTTTTTTTGCTGGAGATTGAACCCACAGCTTTGTGCTTGTGAGGCAAGCACTCTACCAACTGAGTTATATCTGCAGCCCCTGGGTTTACTTTTTTTAAACAAAATATTTGATATCCCTTAAGTCAAAGACACAGAAGATCTTGTGTCTCCTGGGTTTGGGTTTTTGAAACAGGGTCTCCTTAAGTTGCTGAGGGTCTCACTAATTTGCTGAGGCTGGCCTCGAATTTGTAATCGTCAGGTCTCAGCCTCCCAAGTCACTGGGATTACAAGCATTTAGTGGGATTACAGGCATGGGCCACTATGCCTCTCTGGTTGAGTCTGTAGTAGAAACAAGTGGTCAGCGGTGTAGGGGTGCATGCTTCTGCTGGGGCCTGCAGGGTCTCCACTGGGGATCTACCTGGGGTCTTGATCTCAGGGCTCCTGTGCAGCCACAGTCTGGGGCTCAGTTCAGGGGTAGTTCTGTGTTTAGATGGCCACTGTGGGAGGCTCTTTAACCCCAGGGACTCCATCCTCAGAGGAGGTCCAGGAAGGACTCAAAGCCCAAAGATTCCTGGAGTCTTTCCCTAGGTAGCAAGGAATGGACCAAGTCAGGCTGCAGGAAGCCCAGGGCTGTGGAAGAGTGTGGGCTTCCTTCCTTGTTGGCCCACAAGAGGTTGTCACAGTTGCCCTCCCTCACGGTGCCTGGGGGCAAGGATAGAATGGGGCTAGAAGGTTGGGGTCAGGTAGGAAATTGAGACTAAATCCTCTCTGTGATGGGCTCAGGGCTAAAAGCTTCTCCTAAGAACTCATGTCCTTCATGATCAGGAAGGCCAGGGAGAGACTGCTCCAGGCCCTGAACAAGATGTTAGGACAGAACTGCTGAGAGCCAGGGCAGCGGGCAGAGGATGCCCTGTTGGCATGGCACCCCATCTGTGCCCCGCATTAGCCCTGGATGGGCACTGACTTTCCCTGTGGCCAGTGGGGAGAGGATGAGGACCAAGAGAGGGCTCGTCCCAGATGGAAGGCTTTTGGAGAAAGCTTCATGGGCAGAGGTGAGGCTCCTGCCCCATGTGACAGCAACAGAGGGACAGTGGTTGGAGCAGGCTAATGCTCAGCCACCTCATGGCTGACCATTGCCCATGCCCAGGCCAGAGCCCAGGGCAGCAGGACCAGTCAGACCACCATCAGGAGGAAGGCCAAGGTGGGAATGCACAGGATATGCACATGGGATCTGGGGGGATCCCAAGTGCAATCAGAATGATGGAGTGGGTGGGACCACTGAACCAGAGATGAGGGAGGGTGGTGTCACAAAACATTCTCCAAACCACATCAGAGGTCTCAGCAAGCCTGGAGTCCCCGGAGCTCATGGCTTTGGGTCTCAGTGAGGCAGCGCTGCAGATGTGCCTATTAACCAGATTGCCACTCTCCTCCAGCTTCCTGTTTGTACCCGAGAGAATGAAGGCCCAGGCAGCAGAGCCCCGGGTCCTGGGAACAGGGAGAAAGCTCTGGGGGAGTCTCCTCTGCCCTCGCCAATTAACACCTCATCTGAGGAGCTGGTCCTGAGGGACTGGGACAAGAACTGGGGACTTTTCACAGTGGTGATGGGAGGAGAGGTTGGAGAGAAGCAAAGGCCTGTCCAGTGGGACAGGCGGGAGGTGGGCTGGTGGGGAGGAGACATCAAGAGGGCAAAACCAACCCCCCCCCAGGGTCCCTCAACTCCCAGGCCACCCACATGTCTGGCTGCAATCTTGGAGGAGCCCACGAGGTTGCCATCAGCATCCAGGACATCGATGCCTTCCTCCAGCTCCCCGTACCGCATCAGGACCACGTTGCAGATGTTGGCACTGGCTGGAGAGAGAGGGGGGCAGGTGCAGGAGTGAGGGGGGATGGTGCTACACCTGCAGGTGCCACCAGCTCCCCCCTAGTCAGGACCCATGCCCCAGGCCACAGGGTCCTGAACAAATGCTGAGAAGGTGGGTTCTATTGTCCCTCTGCCCATCGGCCTGGTGAGGGATTTGGGGACCCTTGGGAACCTGGTGAGCAAAGGTGAAAAATAATGGGTGTTGGGGGGAAACTGCTCAGGACTTGGAGACAGTGCTGTTTTCCTGTCCTCTGGGCCAGGCTCCATAGGCAGGTGCAGTGGACGCCCATCTGCAAGGGATCTCTGGCCTCAAGACACATCCCCCTGGAGTCTGATATTCCACCATCAGCAACTCAGCCCCTTGGGCCACCCCATCCATTCAAAATACCAGTCCCCACATTCAGTCCCTTGTGCCTCAGAGTGAATCAAATTCCCAGAGAGATTTGCATCCCTGACAGCAGGTGCCAAAGCAGGCAGGAACCTCAATGCTTACCCAGCACCACCTCCTCATCATATGGATGAAAAACTGAGGCTCAGAGGGGGGAGGTTACTTATATGAGGTCACACAGCAAAGTGGAACAGAGCAGAAAGTCTACAGTGCCTAAACCTTTAGGTGTCCAGGGGACAGGAGGGTTGGGGTACAGCAGAGTTCTTCTAGTGTTTGAATTCCTTTGTTCAGCTATGCCCCTCCATGTCTCAGCTGAGATTTGGGGACTGAAGGGACTTCCTGGCTCCTTTGATAAGCCCTTGATATGGAGTCTGTGGGCCCCCCATCAGCTGGTGCCTAGCACAGGGGGCCTTTTCCTGCTCCCCTTCACTAGGATGCACAAGGCCAGGCCTGGATTCACCATGGTGGGGTGCGGATGCAGCCCTGCTTCAGGATGGAAGTGGGGAGACTTGAGGGTGGTGGGCGGGTGGGAAGTGGGGGGTGACAAATGCAGAGCCCGCCTGCTTCACTCCTCCCCCCAAAGCGCCTTGCTGTGTTTAAAGTTTTAATTTTTGCTAATTAATGTCAATTAATTTTGTATAATGAGTGTTTAATTTTGGGGAGTGTGTGAGCCTGGGAGCGACTGCAGTTCTGGGCTGTGAACGCTGATTAGCATCCGCACCTGCTGCTCCCCCACTCCAGTGGGGGGGCACCGGGTTTGGGGAGCTGGAGAGCAGCGGGGCCCAGTGGGCTGGTAGAGTGGGAGGGAGCCCACAGATGCTCCTGGGGCCTGAGCCAACAGTTGGAGGGCCCCAAGTTCCAGGGTGCTCACAGCTGGGAGACAGGGCTCTGCAGATGAGGGGTGGTCTGAGACCCTGGGGTCTCGGAGCCTCAGTCCTCTGTTTCAATCAAGTAGGGAGGTGGAAGAAACCAAGGCAAAGAACGAGAGGCTCTGCAATCTTTGGGGAGGAAAAGCAGGAGAGCAAATTCAGCACTACAATGTATTTAGAGCACATATGCCATCTCTGAGCCGCTCTGCTGTTGCCACACGACACTCCACAAGGCTAACATGGGCACACCCCCTGAGGCTGGAACTCAGGCCTTGGGCCCTTCCTGTCTCCACAGCAGACACACTTGCCTGTCTTAACTAGTGGCTCTCAACCAGGGGTGATTTTAGGAGATATTTGGCCACATCTGGAGACCCTTTTTGTTATTACAATCTGGAGTTGGGGGTGGGGCTGTTGCTGGCAGCTAGTAGGCTGAGATCTGGGATACTGCTACACCCCTGCAATGCACAGGACACCCCCACAACAGAGGATCACCCAGACCCTAGTGTCAATAACAGTGCTGGCATTCAAAAACCCTTGTCTTAACCACAGCCAGAGACAGAATTAGGAAGGCGAATCAGAGGTAGAGATTCTGGTCAGCAGAGGACCAGGAGGAGGGGTTGGGAGCCTGGGTTGGTGGCTTTCTGGGCCTTGGCTCCAATTCTAGCTCTCCATGCTCACCTCCAGAAGTAAGCTCCAGCAGTCCCAGGACTCCAGGGGCTCAGGACTCAGAAAGGTCCCCCCAGGGTGGCACTGGGAAGCTGGCATCTGGCCTCTGTGTTAGTGGGACGCCCTCTAGTGGCAGTAGGAATGTTCTGCAACCCCCCCATGCCCCTGGGGCTGTCAGGCCCTCAGTTCCCAGGAGAGCCAAGAAAAACCAGTGGAGGGGAGAGTGGGGTTTTCTGCCCTGAGAGGCACCAATCCCTGCCGCCTGAGAATGTCTTCCATCACCAAGGCCACCCCATCCACAATGTCCCAGGAAAGACAAGGTCACAGGACCATGATCCCAAGAATACGCATCTCTTTAGGGTCAGGGTGGTCAGCTCTCTCTGAAAACTTGAGCAGCTGCCACCCCTTCCCCCCGTGGGCCTCCCTGAGTATAAAAGGAGAGGCAGCATTTAGGGAGCTCTGGGCACAGGTTATGGTCACACAAAATGCCAGCCTCTGCCCCTGCACCCACACCAGGTCAGTGAAGCCAAGGACAGTGAGATGTCTCTAGTCCCCATTTTGTGTGTGTACATGTGGGGGAAACAAAGCAAAGAGAGAGTGTGGACTTGGAACAGTGGTGGATCAGCCTGGGCTCATGGTGGCAGCTCACTGACTCTCTGAAATTCCCAAGTGTGGAATGCAGGGCTAACAGGTTCAAATAAAAAAACCTGTGACACAAAAGAAGCAGCACAGAAGGAACCCAGCCTCCTTTCTCCTCCACAGACAGCCTCTCTAAGGACACTATTGTGGCTGACAATGCCCACCTACCTCATCTAAGCTGCCTGGATGGAAAAAAGACAGAGAAAACCCTAAACCCCAGAATGGCGGCAACTCTCAGCCTCCTTCTGGGAACAGCTGCCTAGGGGCTACTGCCTGCATGGATGGTGTGTGCCCCTCATCTCTCTCTGCTGACTGGGTATGCAGGCAGTTCCATTTATTAAGCACCTCTATATATGCAAGCTACTAGTTACCCCTGCCTACGAGCAATGAGACTGTGAGCTGTTCGTGATTTCATTTCCATGATTTCATCAAGAACTTTTAAGTCTGCTCCACTCCTTCCTCTGAAATCTTCCCAGGTCCCTCTCAGTCTACTCCTGGAAGTCCAGCTCCAGACAGAGGTACTCAAAGCCTAAGCAAGTTGTGTGTGTGTGTGTGTGTGTGTGTGAGAGAGAGAGAGAGAGAGAGAGAGAGAGAGAGAGAATGCAACCATGGGTCTCCTTTCTGACAAACCAGCAAGATGTACTATTGACGGTATCAGCAGGTTAATTAAGCAGTCTGTTAGTGATAATGTTAAGAAGGCTGGCACATTTTCAACTCAGATTGACACCATTCAAGACTTAGGCGTAACTGATGTTGGAGCAGCAATGCTAGGAGATGTCATGGAACGAGAGAGGGAGAGACACAGAGAGAGACACACAGAGAGATTGCTTCATGCTGATAGCAAGCTCAGTGTCAAGTCCTGAGCAAAATATGCTCTCGATTGCTGCAGATGTTCTCACATCCAACCCATTGCGATGCAAAATCATGCAGATTGTGAACAGCTAATGAAGCACCCGGTGTAACAGGGACAGCATGGGGGGAAAGAAGAGCAGTAGACAAACATGCGGGAAAGTTCTCAAAAGGAAGGCTGCCGGGGAGCTTGCCCCCAACCAGCTTACGATAGACAAGTAAGTTGATGCAGTGAACTATCCCTCAACACATACACCTGTGTTGCAAACAGATTGATAGGAAGCTGTGGAATTGGCTCACAGGGAAAAAGATCATTCAAACAGGCAGGTGGAGCAGTGCTCTGCTGATGTGGGAAAAATAAGATACCATAACTCCTCCATTCTAAGATGCACTTCCCCACATTTTCATGTTTTAAAAATCATGATGTGCCTGACTATAAATGTTGGGGTGTGGGGGGATCTTACCTGCTACCCCAAACAACTGCCTGTACCTGTATGGACTTAGCCACATGGACAGGAATCTCTCTATTCAAGTGTCACCTCAGCCGACCACAGCAATCCACACAGAATTTGAACTTAAACTTAGATTCCTAATTGTTGCCTAAAACATCTTTTTAAAACTTACACTATAATGGTGCAAGGACATGAAAAGTTATTGTACATGCAGAAGATCGTCTGCCAGATACCAGGCAATGCAATTAAAGGCAGTAGAAATTGCCAAACCATAGATAGCTACCCTAAAGAAATGCTTGCCCATATGCACAAAGAGACATTTACAAGGATGTTAATTATAGCACTGTTTGTAAGAGCAAATAATTAGAAACAACCTAAATGTCCACCATTAGGGAACTCACATGGGAAGATCTCCAAAACAAATTGTTATGTGAAAAAAAGCTACTGAGTGTGTGCATGATGATTTACTGTATGTTAAACCCTAAAATTGCTACAGACACATATATGTGTGCATAAATCCACAGGTAATGCTTCAAAAGTCTCACAGCTCAGGGGCTGCCGCCCTTGGCAAAGGCTCTCAATTTGAGACTTAGGGGTTATTGAGAGACTTCACTTTTTACATTAATGTTTCTATATTATTTGAATTTTTTTACAATGGAATGCAATAATTACCTCAATAGCCACCTTAGAAATATGGCAGACAAGACCTAGTTTTAACCCATAGAATAAGAAATGGGAAACTGGGGAAATATACATTTATCATATAAATATACTTATCACATCTATGATAAACAAAGGGTCACTAATGTTAAGATATGAGGGTGATAGTGACTGACACCCAACAGCTATTCTATTTCCAAACCATAAGTCCAACTAGGAATAATCCTCTCCTTGCTGGTGATTGGCCAGGAAGAGACACGTGATTGAAACCCAGCCAATGAGAGATGTCTCCTGGGGCTGCGGATGGTCTCCTCCCATCCCAGAAGGGGGAGCAAGACAGGCAGAGTCTCAAGTCCTCTGAACACAGTTGGGTCTCCATGTGCGGCTTGGAAGTGCTGCTGAGTGTGAGAGGCGCCAACTTGAAGCCCACGGTCAGAGCAGAACCAGAGAAAGGGAGGGCGGGCCTGGGTGCCTTGCCCAAGACTTGCACTTTGTAAAGTAATAAATTCCTTTGTTACTTAAGCTAGTTTGAGTGATGGGTTTCTGCTCCCTTCAGCCAAAAACATCCACACAATAAATAAAGAACTTCAGAAAATTAAGAAAAAGATGCAGTGATCAAAATCACAGGAATATAGACGAGTAGGAAATTCATAAAATATAAATACAAAAAACCCCCCATAACTCAATCTTACTAATAGTCAAAGACAGACTATTAGACTATTAATCTAAGAAAAAACAAATTTGCAAGAGTTTTTTATGTTCTTTAATCGTGCTTGGCTAAATAGTTTATAAATGGCTATTCGTGGGGTGTTTTTGTTGTTGTTTTTTGCCTTTGTTTTTTTTGTTTTTTGGTTCTGGGGATTAAATCCAGGGGTGTTCTACCACTGAAGTGCATCTCCAGCCCTTTTTGTTTTATTTTTGAGATAGGATCTTGCTAAATTTTCGAGGCTGGCATAGAAATTGCAATCTTCCTTCTCAGCCAACCGAGTGGCTGCGATTACAGCTGTGGGGCACACTTCCCACTTTTTTGGTGTCTTCTGTCACATGGTTTAATATGTAGTCAAATAAACAATTCTTTCCTTTCTGGTATAAACTTTTTGTGGTTATTAAGAAATTCTAGAGCTGAATGTGGTGGCACATGCCTGTAATCCCAGAGGCTTCAGGGGGCTGAGACAGGAAGATCACAAGTTCAAAGTCAGCCTCAGCAATCTAGTGAGGCCCTGACCCTATCTCAAATAAAACAAAATAAGACAAAAACAGGTGGGAATATGGCTCAGTAGTTAAGTGCCCCTGGGCTCAATTTCCTGGTATGAAAAGAAAAAGAAGCAGAAAGAAGAAGAAGGAAGAAGAAGAAGAAAAGAAGAAGAAGGAGGAGGGGGAGGAGGAAGAAATTCCACCACTACTCAGATGTTCATCTATATTTTCTTCAAAAAATTTTAAAATTTTACTTTTCACATTTAGGTTTTTATCTGGAATTCATTTTTGAATCTTTCTTGCTTTCTTGTTTTTGGAAACCCAAATGCCCAATAAAGTTAAGAAAAGATTTTAACCATACTGGGAATTGGAAAAACACAAATTAAAATGAGAAATAAGCCAGACACGTGGCCCACGCCTATAATCCCAGCAACTCAGGAGGATAGAAAGTTCAAGACCAACTTCAGAAACTAAGGTCCTGTCTCAAAATTTAAAAAAAGGTCTGGGGATGTAGTTCAGTGGTGGGGCACACCTGGATTCAATCCCCAGTGCTGCACAAAAAAGAAAAAAAAAAAAGAAACAAACAAAATTTTTGTCCATCCTTTCAGATGGACAAAAATTTTTAAAGATTGATAATGTCAAATGTTGAAGAGGCCATAAGAAACATAAGTTCAAACCCGGCAGGTTCAGTGAAAGCCAGCGCGCCCATTTGGCAATCTCTAGTATAAAGTGAGAGGGCACACCCTCTCACTTGCTCATTCCATTTCTAGGTGTATAGCCTAGATTCTCAACACTGGCCACACAAGGTAGGACCCAGGTTGGTTTCTTTCTTTTCTTAAGCCCCATAGATGGATGTAATACAGATGAAGATTCGACAATCCCTGTCCAGGAAAATCCTATTTGTGTGCACATGGACATGTGTACAAAGTTGTTTGAGCAGGAAACAACCTAAACACCCCCAATCCATCAACTGTGGGTAGTCACGGAGAATACTTGTAGCAGCTGAAATGGACACATAAGTATTAACATGACTAACTCTCAAAACCATAATGGAAAGCAAGTTTCAACAATAAGGAGGAGGGGCACTAGGGAAGAATAGTTACTCTAGATTAGGTAGAGGGGAGTGAAGGAAGGGGAAGGGGTATGGGGGTAGGAAGGATAGTAGAGTGACACAGACATTATTACCTCATGTACATGTTTGACTGCATGACTGATGTGATCCTACAATATGTACAATGAGAAAAATGAGAAATTATACTCTGTTTATGTATGATTGATCAAAATGCATACTGTCATGTATAACTAATTAGAACAAATAAAAAAATTTAAAAAGGACATGTACTGTATCATAGAGTGAACATAAATGTTTAAAAATATATAAATGAGCTGAGTGTGGTGGTGCACTCCTGTAATCTCAGTTATGTGGGAAACTGAGAAAGGAGGATTGTGAGTTCAAGGCCAGCATGGGCAATTTAATGACACTCTCTTTCAAAATAAAAATTAAAAAAAAACCAGGAATGCAGCTCAGAGGTAGAGTGCTTAACTAGCATGCATGAGGCCCTGGGTTTCATCCCCAGCACTGAAAGCAAAAACAAAACAAACAGCAACAAAAACAACACAGTTGATGGTTTGAGGTGCAAGCACATAGCATAAAATATAAAAACCTAGCCAGGCTAGGTTCAAAGCCAGCCTCAGCAAAAGCAAGGGACTAAGCGACTCAGTGAGACCCTGTCTCTAAATAAAATACAAAATAGCGCTGGGGATGTAGCTCAGTGGTTGAGTGTCCCTGACTTCAATCCCAGGTACCCCCAAAAATAAAAAATTAGAAAATAAATAAAAAATAAAAACCTAAAAGGGAAGGATACACTGGCTGTAGGCCAGCAGCCATCCTTGGGGAGAGGAGACCCGAATCAAGAAAGCAGAGGGTATGGAGTGCTTCGAGCATATCTATCATTTTATTTCTCTATTTCCTAATTTTTCCTTGTATTTGAAATATTTCATAATTTTCAAAAATTGCCATGGAAAGAACTACTGCCGTATTTAAAAAGGATAAGGGGTAATTTTAAGACTTCCATGGAAAGATGTGCAAAATTTATCGTGAGGGTAAAAAGCAGTTTACTAGTGTACATATTTGATCCTATTTATGTTCAATTTTATTTATATAGATAAGTAAGCACTGATTTATGCACTTTGAGATGTTTACTTGAATTTGGAGGGAGATATGCTAAACTCATCTCTGGATAGAGAAGTAGGACTGTTTAGTTTTATACAACAATCATGTTATCAAAAAAAAAAGAAAAAAAAAAGGAGCCATTTTCATTAAACAAAGTACTCCAGTAGTACCCAGAATTCTTGAGTTCCCATTTTGAGCTCCAAACTGACCCTGGAAAAAGTACTAGCAGACTCCGCTTCCTCATCAGCAAGGATGGTCTGGCATTGCTGGGCTCCCTCCTCTCCCCCTGCTCTTTTCCTTCCTTCCTTCTTCTTTTCCTGCCTCCCTCCCTTCCACTATTTTGCAGGTAGCACATGCACATAGCAGACAATTCAAACTGTGTACAAGTGTCAACAATAGCATATAAATCTTCCCCTACCCTGATTATTAGCTTCACCCCTTCTCCAGGTTCTCATGTCCTCCAGAGATGACCTATGCATTTGCAAGTGTACATGCACGTCCATCACCCCCCACACACACACACACACATTGTCTCATGCAAATCACAGCAAAACACACCCCTTTGCTGATATGATGATTATCCAATGAAGATGTATACCCTAATATTTGCTTCATTTCACAATATTCCGTTACTCCATCTGAGAGGCAGTGCTAAATGGCACAGATTTTCTTTTAAATAGCTTGAGAATCTGGGGAGAGTTTCACAACCCATATTGAAGTGTCACCAACTCAGGACTGGGAATTTCTGGACTGAAAAATCAGCCTGCAAATCTAGGAGTAGGCTGATCTGAAGTTTTGGAATCTCTTAATATAAGATTCCTGCTAGCACATTCATCTTCTGAAAAGCTCCTTCTTATCACTGCTGCTCCCTCGTTTGAGACTCTGCAATGGTTCCCTTTTGCCTTAAGATAGAGTTCAAATCCTAAGCTCATATTCCAGACCCCAATAGACCCCACCCTTTCCTGGTAATCCCCTGCTCCTGACTAATCATTACCCTTTCCCTGGTCTTGTGCTGCTTCATCTTCTCTGCCTCTGGTTTCTCTGCCTTCTGGATTTCTTGAATTACAAAATCTCTGAATTGGAAGGCCATTTGTTCTATAAATATTTATTGAGCACCTACTATATGCCATGTACTGGGCAAGCTGCCCAGAAACTGGTGATTTGGTCACATGTGAATGCCCCTGGTTTTTTTGGGCCAGTCTGCTAGTCAGACATTTCCCTAAATCCCAGGGATCAGTCAGCTCATTCCAATAACAAGACTGTCATATTTTCAGAAGGTTCTATCACTCTTGCTGGACTCCTACTTATCCAGGTACTCTGGATATAGACTCCTCCTTTCTGGGCATTCTCCCCACCCCCAATGCTGGAATTGAACCAGGGGGTGGGGAGGCTCTACCACTGAGCTACATCCCCAATCCTCTTTTCTTTTTTTTTTTTTTTATTTAAATTTGGAGACAGGGTCTTCCTAAGTTACCCAGGCTGGCCTTGAACTTGCAATCCTCCTGACTCAGCCTCCAGAGTCACTGGGATTAAAGGCATCTGCCATGGTGCTCAGCCTGGTTCTGCACATTTTATCTTTATCTATCTGAGTGAGCCTCATCAGAGCCAGAATAGACCCATTCTGGGCATACAGTCCAAGAAACTCCCTGGGTTCCCAGGCTCTTCGTCTTAAGTCCTTCAGCCAAGTCAGGTGTTGGCACCCTAACATCTGTGCAGTGACACTGTTTTGAACAGAATACCTTACACCAAACCTGTGAGAGCCCATCAGCGCCCTTCTACAGACCTTTGTAGATCTGTACTCTCACTATGAATTCACATCCCTGCCAGGTTGGGGTCCCTGTTCCCTGCATGTGAGCTGCAAACCTTCCCTGTTCAAGGCAGTCATGACAAAAGAGACAGGGACGGCATTGAAGATAGAGCCCCAGGCCACACCTGCTAATGTCCTCTTGGGCCTGATACACACTGGGGCCCATGATGGTTATGAGGTTGCCCCCAGTTCTGGCAGCCAACCCAGCCCACGCTCCTTCCAGGACTCTGACAAGAGCATCCTTCCATGGCTCCTCAAAATCCACACCATCACGTCCACACATCCCTTTGATGGCATAGTCTAATGATCTTTCTCTCTCTCAAAAATAATTTAACTTAAATATTTTAGTCCATGTTAGATTCCTAAAATCTAGGAAGTGTTGGAAGTTGATTTAGAAATACTATCTAACAGATTTCATCCTCTATGAAACTTTATAATATTTATCACTGGAACATTTGCTTTTTGTGCCACTTCAAGCATTTGACAAACCCTCGCCCCTAAACAAGTTCCCTGGTGGCAGGAATGTGTCATTTCTGGTTCTTGCCATGCTGGTTGGGGCAGGTGGAAGGCAATGGAGCTGGAGGAGGACTAACATTTATTGGGTGCTCATGATGTGCTGGGTGATGGATATGTTTAACCCCCTTGAAAACTTTGCTTAGAGATACTAGTATCCCGCGCCCTTTTTTTTTTTTTTGGTACTGGGGATTGAACCCAGGGGTGCTTTATCCCTGAGCTCTATCTCCAGCCCTTTTTCCTTTTTATTTTGAAAAAGGGTCTCACTAAGTTGCCCATGCTGGCCTTGAATTTGAGATCCTCCTGCCTCAGCTTCTTGAGTCAATGGGATTATAGCCATGTGCCACCACACCCACCTAGTATCCCCAAATTATAGATGGGGCAAGCATGGTCCGGAAAGGTTAGGTACCATACACAGGATGAACTGTAAAGTCCTGGGTTCACTAATCATCCTCTCTAGGCCTGCTTGACTCAAAGAGTGAATGAAGGTGAAGGTGCAGACACACACACACACACACACACAACCAGAATACTCAAAAATAATTTTTAAAAAAATGAAAATAAAAATCCAGACTAAGTATCCAGGGAACCATAGAGTCTAGTCACCAGTGTTGTCAGGGTGAAGTTCCACTGCAAACGCCCATTATAAAACCTTTTGTGCTAAAGCACTTGTTTGATCATTAACCTGGATCAAGCACTGACTGTGTGCTGGGTTCCCAGGATCCTGGGGAGTGTGATCCATGAGAATCTGTCCTTGCGTTGGGGTACCCAGACTGCTGAGAGGCAAACTTGGACTTATAAGAGGCAGTCCTGGAGGGATGGAGGCAGTCTAACCCCAAATGGGACTACCAGGGAGGGCTTCCTGGAGGAGATGGTGTCTGAACCAAATCACAAGCACCTGGCAGCCAAGGCTAGTGCTGAGGAGTGGGGAAGAGTGGGCATCTAGGCCAACAGGGTCAGGGGCAAAGGACTGGGGCCCAGCAAGAGGCAGGAGAGGAGGATCACAAGATCGGCCACAGCTGCAATGAGGCAGACAAGGGCAAGAGCAGAGCAGGTCAGAGAAGGGGCTTGTGGCCTCCAGAGGAGCCTCAAGGGCCAGAGAAGCCACAGGAAGTAGCACTGGCCTCAAGGAAGGGAGTTTATGTTGCAGCGTTCAATATGCATCTTCCACAGGTGCCTCCCGCTGCCTCCTACTCACAGGGACCAAGGGACAGAGGAGCAGCAGGCCAGGAGCTGTGCTTTGACCTGGCTGAATCCTCAGGGCTCAGGTAGCACTGGGCAGCCACCTCCTGGATGAGGCAAGCAGGGTGGCCTGAGCACAAGGGAGGGGTGGTAAAGCAAGGAGAAATCAAGGACATTAAGACCTGTGTGGCCTGGGGGCACAGAGGGGGTAGGGGACCAGGTGTGGGACACCCTGGTGTGAACAGGAGGTCTCCCAAACAGGCGATCTCCAGGACTCCCAGATGCCCTGAGCAATGGCTCACTGAGGAGCAGAGATTTTTTTTTCATGACAATGAAATATGTTTGACATTTAACGAAATATGGAGATGACACCAGAAGAGGTCATCTCTGGCTGGTTCCTGTGGGAAGGGGCCAGATGCTGATGCTGAGGCTCAGGCCTCCTGCATTGGGAGTTCAGGGCCCAGCTGGGATCTTCATTAGCCCATGGCATTCACTGGTGTTCCCTTCTCCATGTGTGCAGCTAGGCAGCCTGGGGGTGACCTTCAGGGCTTCCTGCCTACATCCACATCCCCAGAGCCCGATGTGTGAGCTTTAGAGATGAGCTTGCCAAGGTGACCCTGGGGTCTCCCAGCCTCTAAAGCCCTGTTCCACCCATTACCAAGTGTGTCCCTTCCTCTGGCCACTGACCCTCTCACCGGACCCACACAAGGCCTTCCTTCCTGCTAGTAATACCTCCCTACTGTCCCTCCCCAAGTCCTCACAAAAAGGCTATGTTTGTGGGGCCTGCCTCCTCTAGAATGGAGTCTGCTCCTGGAGACTGGTGCCTGGACCTGGGGGTGCGTGTTTTCCGATGCCTCCTCTATTGACCTTTAATTACACTGTTTGCCCGGCTGCCCAAACCATTAACTCCACCTCACAGCAACCACACGTCAATTAATGGAGGGCCTGCTCCCAGCTCAAGCTCCTGAACACAATTAAGCGTGACAGTCCACAAATAAGAAAGAACTGGAGAATTAATTAAGGTCTAAACAAATTAATTACCAGTCCCCAATCGATTTCAATGCCAACACACATGCTCCTGGGCTCACCGTCTTTCCTAACATCTCCATGTATAAATAGAAACCAAGATTTCCCACATGACTGCGGTTCTAGACCGGGGCACAGCATGGCTCTGAACCACCTTGAGGGAGAGAGATGGCTGCAGTGAGCATCCCAGGCTTCCCACGTAGTTAGCACATACACATGCATCAGTTGCACGTGGGTGTACACATGTGCATGTGCACATACAACCCCAGTTGAAAAATCAGGTGAATTTGGAGATGGAATGCTCCTGGCAGGATGTTAAGTAGCCCTGGCCACCTCTGGACACATCCCTGTTTCTCCCCGACAGAGGGCCAGGGTTATCCGCACAGGCAGGGCCTGGGAGGCCTGGGCGTTGGCCAACTCAGAATGTAACTTTCAGCAAGTCTGAATTTACTTATTCTTCTGTAAAATGAGGATGGCCTTAGGGTCCTCCCAGCCCAAATGAAGAACACTGCGAGGGAGGAGAGGTGTGTAGCTCCTGGGAGTGTTGGGCTCTGCAAACCCAGAGGAGGCTTCTGGTTACTGTTGGGCAGGTTCCAGTGGCAAGGAGCTCCATGGGTATGAGAAAGGGAGGGGAACAATGGAGCAGGTGCAGGGACCAGGTGTCCTGTGCGTGGGTGTCTTGGGCCTCTTTCTCAACACTATGGAGCAGAGAAGGGACATCTCTCCTCCCCTTCCAGAGGAGTGGGCAGGGGCGGGAGAAGAAGTGACTGATTCCTGGGAGCTGCCTTGTTCCCAGGCTGCCCAGGAAGAGTAGGAGTGGGGTGAGCCTCTGAGCACAGGGCACACAGCTCTTCAGGACCCCCATTACCTTCAGGACTTCCTTCTGCTACACATGCAGGCACACACACCTCCCAGCCCCGGGGCTTCACCTGACCACTTTCACTTGCCTCTACCAACTTCCCTTGTGCACACACAGCTCATTGAGTCTGGTTTCCCATCATGCTAGTGGCCCAAAGGGCCCAAATGATCCTTCTTCACAAGGTGAAGCACATCCTGAGCAAACTTGTAAGCAGCCTTTCTGTGGCCCAACCTGATTCAGCCTCACCTGCCTTGGAAAGCAGAGGCCAATCAAGCCCCACAAGCCTGCTGTGTGGCTCAGAGATGCTCTGTTCTGGCCAGGGGCACCTGGATATAGGTGGAGGAGGCCAGGTGCAGGGACTGGATGGTGAATGGAGAGGACCAGGGGGCTTTTGAGCCCCTGGTGCGGGAGGGTGCAGCACACCATTTCATCTCCCATCATAGCATGGTGTCAGCCCTGACCAGGGGTCAGCCAGCGCCCATTTGAAGATGAGACTGGGCTACAGAAGGGGCCTGCTGCTCCTGGTAAGCTCAGACTAGCAGGGTTGCAAACCATGCTGTGTACAACTTGTGCAACTGGCTAGGAGCTTGGGGGATCTCAAGACATCCAACTATGGTTGGACGTGTGTGAGGGGCCTGAAGGCTCCTTCCCCATGAGAAGTTGGGAAGGGAGTCAGGCTGCAGCCAGAGTCTCAGACTGAAAGAAAGGCCTCTCCCACTGAAGGACTCCCAGAGAGGTTAAGTCCCTCTCAAGGTTACACAGCAAGATGGCGGTGGAGAGTGGGGGAGAGGGCTGGAAAGGGCCCCTGGCAAAGTTATCTGAACCTTGGCTCAAGGACAGATTACATCTGTGTGGAGTCTTAGATCCAGTCCTGGGCAGCTGGGAGCTGCCCATTCTCAGGCTGCTACTGACCCTTCAACCCCAATGGCCATGAGCACCAGTTGGGCAGCCACGTTTATTCAATTAGGTCCCATAACAAAGTCAGACCTAAAGAGGTATTCCATTAATGGCCCATGACAGAAATAGCTGAGAGTTCATTAAAAGTGTGGAGTTGCTATAGCAATTATCTGCGTCTGCGGAGGCTCAGGTTGGTTGGGAGTTCATTAGCCTCTGGGCCATGGAGGAGGTGGGGCTACCCAGGAACAATCTCCCTCCTTCTCACAGGGCTTCGCAGGTCCTCCAAAGCACTTTGCTATCAATGAAATCTTGTTTGTGGCCTCATTTGCTCCTCCCAGAACTCTGTGCTGTACTGGTGCCTGGCTTTCATAGAAGGGGAAGCAGAGCTCTGAGGTGAAGATCAGGGTCAGGGCCATGAGCGTGGGTCAGACTCTGGGCTCTTCAGACCAAGTCTTGGCACCAGATGGGGGAAGCTCTGGTTTAGTGTTTGAGTACCTGCTTAAACTTCTCCTTTGACAACTAGTCATGTACTGCTTTGTCCTGCTCTAGATGTTTATTTCATTTTGAAAAATGATATAACAAAGCCAGATCCAAGGAGGTATTCTTTCCCCAAATGAAGTTCAGGCTTCTAAGAGCCAGGCCAGGATTTGTGGCATTTCCAGAGCTTGGCAGAAGCTTCCAACCTTCTTTTGTGCCAAGAATCCCCCTGACAGTAACGTTAGGTCTATGCACCTCTCTTAGAGTCATTTTTCCTGCCTGGTGTTGGTGGTGCATGCCTGTAATTTCAACATCTCAGGAGGCTGGACAGGAAGAACACAAGTTCAAGGCCAGCCTGAGCAAATTAGCAAGACCCTGTCTCAAAAGAAAAAGAAAAAGAAAAAGCAGGGCTGAAATGTTGCTCAATGGTAAAGCACCCCTGGGTTCAATCCCCAGTATACCAAAAAGTAAAAGATGGAGAAGGACACAGAGGAGGAGGAGGAGGAGGAGAGAAGGAAGAGGAAGAAGAAAACTGTTTCTAAATGCATAAAACAAAATTCAAAGGATTACAAAGGGATTATATTAAAACAAGTTATTTAAAAATTTTAAACTCTGATTCAGTACTAGATGGGTTCTTTGATTAATGAATTTAAAAATAAAATCTAACAGTGGATATACTAAATACAAAAATTTTGAATTACTATCAAGCATAAACTGTTTTAAGGTCTCCAAGTGACAATTGTGTCACAAAAGTGTCTGTGATTTACAGTGATGACAAAGCCACTGGTCCTGCTCCTTACTGTGGTTTGCTGGGTACATTCATGATGGAAGAAAAGGCTATATTTCAGTTACAGGTCAGTGTGAATAATTCCACAAATTCACAGGATCCACTGCATTGTGTCTACTGACTCTTGGGGGCCTGGAGACCCCAGGTTAAGAATTCCTGTAAGATTCATGCTTACAGATATAGTGGCACACATCTGTAATCCCAGTTACTTGGGAGGCAAGGCAGCAGGATCCCAGGTTCAAGGCCAGCCTCAGCAGCTTAGCAAGACCCTGTCTCAAAGTATTATCATTATTATTGTTTAATATATTTCTTCAGTTGAAACATATATGATAAGAGAGAAAAAGCTATTGAGATAAAAATAATAAAGATTATTATTATTATTATTAATTATTATTATTATTATTATTATTATTATACTGGGGATTGACCCCAGGGCCTTGTGTATACTGCGCAAGCAATCTACCACTGAGTTATAGCCCCAGAATTCAAAATAAAATTTAAAAAGGGCTGGGGTTGTGGCTCAGTGGTAGAGCACTTGCCTAGCAAGCCTGAGGCCCTGGGTTCAATCCCTACTACTGCAAAAGAAAAAAAAGAAAAAAAAAAAAAGAAGAATTCCTGTGCTAAAAGTAGAATCCCGGCATGGAGCTGGTCAGGGAAGACCTGTCGTCCTTTCTTCTATCTGCACACATTTCACTCCAGTTCCCCCCCCTCCCCCCCGGCAGGACCCCTGCAGGCATCAGGAGAGGTGGGGAAGGGCCACAGGTCCAGCAGGCTGGGAGCCCCGTAGTCCCACCCACCCAGGGGCAGCACACCCAGTCTGTGCACTGTGCAGATCTTACCTACAGCAGGGAATGGCACAAATCTCTGGACAAGAAGGCGGGTGGCTGGGGTGAACTTGTTGGCTTTCTGAACCAGGACATTAAGGCCCACCTTAGAAAGAAACAAAACAAAACAGAAAAAGTTGCAATGGCTCATGGGAAGAAAGGGCAGAATTGGAGAAAAAGCAGTTCTCCCTTGACCTGTGTGAGAAGGTGCAACCCCTCCAGGCTCCCTCCAGTCCCTAGAACCCACATTCAGCCCTACAAGTCTATTCATGTCCATCAGATACTATGTGAGTCTTCTGGTCCCAGGCCTTTGCCAGTACTGACCCCCATGCCTGAGATGTGCCCCTACCCTGCTGCCACCAACTCAGACCACACCTGTTCTCCTGGTTCCATCTCCGAATTCCATCACCAATGTCATTCACTAGCAGTAAAACCATAGGCAGATAAGTTAAACTTTCTCTGCCTTGGTTTCCTTGTGGTTAAAAGGAATAGAAATTTCTACAACATCCCAGGGCTGATAAAAGGGTAGAAAGTGTCAGTATAAACTTGGTACATGAGAGACCTCAATAAAAGGAGCTGTATAATAATGATGTCACCTCCCTGCCCATAGCACCAGTACCTCCCTCCTAGGGAAGGTCCACTGCTTGTGGGTCTGATTCCCTCCCAGCCTGGGGGTGAGGGGCCACAACTTTCCTTCTTTGTGTGCACAGCATTTAGGGCTGTACCTGGTGGCACACAGTTCATGTTCAATAAGCTGAGGATTAAGGAATAAGGGCATGAACCAACAAGCAAATGACTGAACGGAGAGCACAGAAAAGGCTGGAATGGGCTTCTTGGAGAGGAAGGCGGGAATAGGCTGGCAGAGGAGAAGGACTTTCTGGAGGGGAAAAGTTCAGGCATGGAGTGAGAAAAGATACGATGCATGTGTCCATACCAGAAGACAATGTGTGGTGGCCTCTGCTCCCCCACAGTGAGGCCAGAGCCAGCCCCTGTCTTGATCTTTCCTGGGAAGAAGAGGCAGGACCTGGTCTGTTGGAACATGCAACATCTGTTCTCAGATCTGCACACCTGGTGGCTCAGCAGGAAACCCTGCACCCTCAAATGTGGCTCTGGCTTTAGTGTTTTAGTGTTTTGGGGAAGATGCAGAACCTTGGGAAATCCTCAAAGCCACCAGTGCCTGCAGAAGTCAGGGCAGAACTTGGTGAGGCAGGAACCACCTGGCCTGAGCGTGCCAGTCTGCCAAGCGCTGGGCAGCCCAGAGCCCCATGGAGTCAAAGTGCACCCAACACACACAGCTTGTGAGCCCAACCTTTGTTCTGTTTAATGCTGATGTTCAGAATCCAGCCCTTGTCCTCTCTGCTAACTTAAGGTAAGGCTAGGAGGCAGGAGACATGGAGACTGAGACACAGCAGGGCAAGGCTGGGGTACTCCCAGCCCACACTGGCCCTGCTGCCCTGCCACACAGATGGCTTCACCAAGTCCAGGTCTCCCTAGCTCTCAGCATTGAGGAATTAAAAAATAGCCTCTTGCCGGGCGCAGTGGCGCACACCTGTAATCCCAGCACTTGGGAGGCTGAGGCAGGAGGATCGTGAGTTCAAAGCCAGCCTCAGCAACTTAGCGAGGTGCTAAGCAACTCAGTCAGACCCTGTCTCTAAATAAAATACAAAATAGGGCTGGGGATGTGGCTCAGTGGCTGAGTGCCCCCAAGTTCTAGCCACAGTACCCCCCAAAATGGCCTCTCATAACCCCAAAAAAGTGCAGACAGGTAAAACCTGGAGGAGCCAGAGGACACAGAGAGGCATTAGTGATGATGATGAGGAGGAGGAGGAGGGGGAAGGGGACTGGCAGAAGACTGCCCATGTGCTACTCAGCACACATTCCCACACAGTGTCTTAAGGAAGGCCCCACCACAGGCTTTTGGAGAGGCCATGTTGCCCCTTTTCACAGGTAAGAGGCAGGGTCCAAAAGGTTACGTAATTTTGCCAAGGACAGACAGCTCTGATCAGTCTGGTGAAGCCAGGATGGAACCCAGCGTCTAGTTAGTTCCAAGGCTTTGCTCTTAATCCCTGGGCTATTTACTTTTCAATTGTTCTCTAGGAATGATGCTTTGAGGTCTTTGATGTCCATTTAAAACTGGCTGTTTGCATAGCAAGACACCCCCTGACCAAGGCCAGCGTGGGGTTGGGATCCAGATCCTTTGAAACACTCCCACTCCAGCAGTTAGGAGTCAGAAGGCCTGGGTTCAAAGCCCAGCACATTCACTTGGAGAGATAAGGAATTGTCAGAAAGGGGGAGCAGGAGCCATTTGGGAAGGCAGCAAGGAGGCTTGGAACTTTCCAGATCCTTCCTCACAGGGCTGGAGTGCAGCAGGAGGGTGAGGAGGAAGAGGTCAGTACTTATGGCAACACTCTGCCTTTTCTGTGCTGCCTTGAAACTGTCCTCTCTCTGTTGGTTGTTCCTCCCACTGGCTGGGACTGCCACAGTCAGAAAAGGTGACCAGCCCATTTCTCCCACCCCAGGTGGGCGGCCAGAGCAAGGCAGGGAAAAAAAAAAAAAAGAAGAAGAGAAAACAAGACCCTGGTTCCAAGTGTCTTTGGGCCTTCCCTCCCCTGAGCTGTCAAAAGCTGGTCTTCCCTCTTCTCTGGCTTCCTGTCAACTGTGTTGGCCTGACAGTCAGAGCTTGGAGAGACGTGGTCAGAGAAAGTCCCTTCCCCCATCAGGCCATTGCTAATGCCCCACGGGTCCTAGGCTCGTGCTTGGCCACACGAGGAGTTCTTGTGCAAATCTGTACCTTGTTTGTTTTCCCCTCTGCCCAAATGGAGCCCCTGTTTGGTTAATTTCTATTTTGTAGCTTATTTGGAGGCTGTTAAAACAGACCCTGGGGGACCCTCAGCAGTGATTGTTCCATATCTCATTATCTTTCCCGAACCCGATTATTAGCTCTGATTTTTCTGATCGCTAGCTGCTGTTCATGATGAGTTGTGTGCCATTAATGCCAGCTGGTTCCCTTAAACAGGACCCACCATGCCAGGGAAAACGAGCTGGCATTCCGAGCCCCCAGCCACTTGGCTTTTTAATTTTAATGGGATCCACCAAATGTTCCAGGCCAAAGGGCCCTGAAGAACCAGAACAGACGGGCTCCCCGCCCCCCAATTTACAGCCCACCCTGGGTTCTTGCCCAGGCTGTTGCTGTCCAAGGTGCTGGAGCAGTAAGGCCTGGACAGGGGGCCAGAGGAGTGAGGGTCTTAGCCATTTGCCACCTCTGTGTTCACACCCTCCCTCTTCTTGGCCCTTCACTGGTGGGTGGGTAGGGTGACCACACTAAGTCCTACAGAACTCCTAGCTCTGCACGTGCCCAGGTCATCTCCTCCCCTCCCCACTGTGCTTGTCCCCAGCCCCTGCCTTGGGCTTGTATGTGTTGGCCTGCTCTTATGTACATACATATGCCTCATAGGTCTCGCCCATTCATGTGGGGCCTGCTAGGTCTAAGCTAGCATTGATGGGCCTTCCCTCCCCAGAGCTGTCAAAACCTGGTCTTCCCTCTTCTCTCATGGCCTACTTTGATGTTTGTGTGCCATGTAAGACCAGCCATTTGCATAGCAAGAGCAGATTCCCAGGAGATGGGAAGAGGGCACCAAGAACCATAGGAAGGGTGGGAGCCCCTTGACATCCAGCCTTTAGTGTCATGAGCTACGTATCCCTCAACACTGACATCTTTACAGGCCAAAGGAACCTATTTCTGTCAGGCTATGAGGAGACCCTAGGTGAAACTGGAGCCATGCCTGCATCCCTGTCTTGCTGGGCTGCATCCTCCCGTGCAGTGCACTGGCTGAGGGACACCTGTCTCCATCGGCCTTAGCATTCCATCTTCATGTCCCCAAGTGGAGGGTGTCTAGCTCTGCTCACCCACACCCTGTCCTCCTTGCCCATGACCAGCTCAGCTCCTTGCCAGAAGCCTTAGGGTCTTCCTGGATGGGAGCCTCTCCAGATCCATGACTAGTTCACTGCTGGGAGCAACCTGTGCTGACTCTTGGCTGTCTTGAATGCAGCTCTTCTTTTCTCTGTTCTCACTTAGCACTTGTCACCTTTCCCTATATGACTGCCCCAGCCTCCTACCAGGCTCCCTGCTTCTACTACTGCTCCTCCCATTGACTCTCCACAGCAGCCAGGGTGGTCTTCTGAAAGTGGACATGATCTTGCTTAAAGGCCTTCAGCCACCTGGCCATCTCCCTGCTCCCCCCACAAGCCAACTACCACCCAGAACACTGTGCCTCTGTGGCCTCCTCACTTTCAGCCAAATGTCTGACCTCTTCCTAGCTCAGGGTATTCTTTTGATAGTTTCTCAAAGTACCTGAAACTTTTTCTTCCTTGTACCTATCACAATCTCTAAGTACATAGTGTACACCTTAAAATTTTCCGAATCAAAATAATACACATGTCTGAAATGGAATAGCACAGAAATAATTTTTTCTGTGGACTCTTTACTAAAGTTCCATCTCTCCCCATAGACCCTAAGTACTAGGCCACAGGACTGTGTCTCTCCTAGTCCTCAATGAATTCCCAGTGCATGATGATGAGTAGAGGCTTAATAAATGCTTCTAGAACAAAGCAAGTGAATGATTTCTGAGGCAGAGGGGAAAAATCCATAAAAGAGACTTATCTTGGGAGACACTACTGTCCATCTTAGCACACTGGGTCTACGAGCCCACCCAGAAGATCATCTCATCCACTCTGCCAGGAGCAGGGGACATGGGGGTGGGCTGGACCACAAAGGCTTCAGAGAAAAGGGATGCCTGACTGAGCCCTGAAGGAAGCAACCAGGCAGGAAAAGAGGGGGACTCTGCAGAGGTTCAGAGGCATGAAATGCCAGGTTGTCTGCAGGGCACTTGGAGGAGCTTGCAGCTGGCTCTGGGCTCTACTGATCCTGCCATGGGGTTCCAAGTGGGCCTGAAAAACAGTGGAGCGGGAGGCATGCCCGATAGGAGAGATGGTATAAGATCAGAATTTAGGTCCACTTTTGGGTGATGGATAATAATAGACCCTAATGGTCACGGGTTTATGTGGATCCTGCAGGGCAATAGCTGGGGCCTGAAAAGCAATCACTGAAGTACCAAAAATACCCACCAGAGGGCATGCTTTGTAGAATAAACTCAAGAGGACCAATGACCCTTCATGGAAGTATATTGTTCTCCATCCCCAACTAGCTTGTGGCTCAGCAGTGGGCTCAAGTGCAAAGTGTCCCAGGTAGCTGGGACAGAGTTCTGCACAGGTTAAAGTGACAGTAAGCTCCACTGTATCTGAATGGCTTGTTTGCTAGCAACAATGGCCAACCTGACCACTGAACCGTCCACAGGGACCAGTGTGCCACCGAGGGGGAAACCAATTACATCAGACCCTTCCACATAGGAGGGGACAGCAACATGTCCTCCCCAGAATAGATGCAAGGCTGCTTTTCGTGTCTGACTTGCCAATGCCAGCACCACCATCTGCAGACTTCCAGAACATTTCAGATTCAACCAGAAGTTGCTCATAGCAAAAGATGTAAGACAATAGCCTAGTCCAGGATGCATAGGGGTAGCCCTCCCACCTCCCTCAGACCCCGAAAAGAAGAGAAGGGCCTGGGGTCACCCTCCACCACAGAGTCAGCCAGGCCTTGTATTGCAGAAGGCAGGGAATGTTTCAGACCAAGAGCAAACACTTGCAGCTGACTTGACTTTGGACAGAAGACAGAAGTCCAGGAATCAAGTATGAAGGTAGGCAAAGGACACAAAGAATCTCTCAAAAAATTTCCTCCCGTCCCCACTGCTCCCCAGGGACCTGAGGAGGGACCTGCTACCCAGAGCATGGTCACAGTTTCTCTAATCTGGAAGCTAAAACACTGCTTGGCTTTTCTTACCTCCTCATGCCACAGCAGTGGCAAGAAGAAAAAGGGGTCTCTGTGTCAGCAGACGAGTGTGTGGGTAAGCCTGGGTAGGCTCTGACTGCTGACATCACCCTGTGCCTCAGCTTCCTCATCTGTAAAATGGGGGATGAACAATGAAATAGTGCCTGGCACAGTGTTGGCACTCCATTAATGTCAGCTATTTTGACTGTTATTATCATTTGCCAGTCTGACCATCAAGGGGACATGGAGTTGCTAGTAAGCAACTGGGAGGTATAGTGGCTCACAGGGATCCCCAGGCTCCTCCCTATACTCCAGTTTCTGGTAGTTCAGGGAAATAACCACCATTTCCTATACAGAAAGAACACCCCAGGGCCCAGAGCCTTCAGGCATGGAGGTCAGCAATTCTCCAGTGGGGAAAGAGCTCTGCCAGCAAGACCTAGCTGAAGGACAGAGAATGGGCACAAAGCATCTCCCATCATCTGGCTCCATTGACAAGCCCCTGACCAGTCATGAAGGACCTCGGCCCTAAGCCTTCCTTCCCTGCTCCAAGTCCACCTTCATCCGGGACCCTGTGTCCATGAGTGGTCTGAGTGCTGGGCCTACCAACTTCTCACAACTTCTCCTCCAGCCTGCTTCTGCCCAAGTCCCCACAATGCCAGGTCCCTGAGGCCAGGCCAGGATTGCTGGTGTGATGCCCCTAGTCACTAAGCAAGGCACTGGCAGCACTTCCAGCCCTGGCCCCCGCCATGGCTCACCACCCTACACCTGCTCACCCCAGCTCCCTACATGGCAGCCACTCTTGTTTTAAGACAGTGTCCATAATCTGTAGCTCCTCCTGCATGCTTCTGCACGTGCTGAGCCTGTTCCCTGGTACACCGAGCCCTGCCTTTCCCTGCCTTTCCCTGGCTTTCTTGGTTTGTGCTGAGTGGCCCCATGACTGTGAATTAGGCACTCCTCCCCAGTCCCACTGCACCTGAGGCCAGCTTCACCATGATTCTGACTCTGTCACAGAGTGCTCAGCATCCCGAAGGCCCCAGTGCAACCCAGCCCCTGTAAAGTGTCCAGCACAGACTAGGCCCCTGAAGGGAGTCAGTGAGAGGGCCACCACATAAGCATTCTGCACAAACTCCCAAAGAAAACACAATGAGGACTGAGAGGCTTCCTTTGTTAAAAGACGGCAAACTGTTAGATTTCAAAAATAACTTAAGACGGAATTTCTTTTTTATTCTCAAGCAAGAAGCCAGACATTGCCAGATCTATTTAGGAGGTTCACTGCAGGCTCCTAACCCTGGTGGTCCTGGAACCAGCATGAGACTTCATTTGGGGGCACAAAAACTGGAGATCCCCAATTCAAGGGGAATTGCTGGCCAAGCCTCGGGCTCTCCTGAGAAGGGAAGAAGGCAATGTGGAGTCCATGGAGGAGGCTAGCCTCCACCCCAGCTCACCTTCATCCCTGAGACCTGCTCTCGGTCTGTCAGCCCCCATCCAGGCCGCCTGCATGTGGGGACTCGTTTTAATTAATGCCAGAGCTGGGCCAACCACTGGGGCCGTGACACTTGTTTGCAGGTCATCTCCCCCTAACAGGCTCACCCTGGGAGGGAATTTGTCACTAATTGAAGCAGAGATCAGTTAATGAGGCCGTGGGGCCTGGGGTTCCAGAGAACAAGGGGAAGGAAAATAAAATAAAGCCTCTTTCTTTGGAGGTTTTGTGATTTACACACAAAAAAGAAAAGCAAGCAAGCTGCAGATTTTCCAAGTCAGAAGCTCCACTCCATCTGCTGAAGTTAGCCCCTCACTGTGTGAAGACATCAGGCGGAGGGACACCACCACCACCACAGCTCGTGGATGGGCGAGGACAGGGGCCTCCTGAGGCCAGCAGTCAATCAGAGCCCTAATTAATAGGTATTTATGGAGGAAGACTCTCTGCTCCCTTCTTCGGGGCAGGAGACATGGCGCCTGTCCCTGGTTAACTTGTAATCCACAGGGGGACAAGAGTCAGGCTGTGGAACAATGAGAGGACAGGGACGTGGGGCGTAACTGAGTGTGGGAAGGAGAAGTTTCTAAGACTTGGCCCGAGGTAGAGTGGTACAGGTTGGAAGGTCAGGGGAAACTTCCTCCAGGGGCTTCAGGGCTAGGGAAAGAAGAAGAGGGACCAGTGTCCCCCATACCACACAGCCCAGGGTGAGGCCCTTACACCCCACCAGGTGAGACCTCGGCTCCAGGGCCTGGAGGCCCCCTGTCCCCAATAACTCTGCTGGGCCTAGTCTTTGGAACACCCACCAATCTGGGCTAGCTTTGGTCCTGGGAAGTGGGTGGGTTGGAATGACTGGTGGTCCTTTGAGGACTAGGGACATAGAGGGTCCAGAGCTCTCAGAAGAAGGTAAATTCCTATTCCTGAGCTCCATCCCTGCAGAGGAAGGAAGTCCCACCAGGACAATGATCCCCATGCCTCAAGCCCTTCCCCTCAGGGTCACTCAATATCCCTCCCTGTGCAACCACCTGCCCACTCCTGCCCGCCTCACCTGTACATCTCCTAGAAGAGAAGTGGGTTTTCAAGCTGCTAAGCTCCTTTCGTCCTAAGGAACAAGGAAGTGACAAAGGAGAGAACAAGGCCATTCTCTCTCTTGGGACAGCCCCTGGCCTCAGCCCAGCAAGCCCCAGAATCAAGAACCTCCACTTTGTCTGACTCCACTTTGTCTGTCCCTCCCATGCTGGGTTGCAGGTCCACCAGCCTGTGTTGGCCGTCTCCTGGAGAGTCACCTAAATATGTTTGGCAACATGTGGCTTCTCGCTGGCAGTAAGACATAAAGATTTAGGGAAGGAGAGAGATCTTGGGCATGAGACGGGATGCCCCACTTAACAGCCATTTGGAGATGAGTTGGTTTACGTGGGAGTAAAATAAATGAGGCCATTTCAGGACAGCCCCAAATCTCTACTTCAGAAGAACAGTGACAGTATGGTGTCGGATACAACAGGTCATTCCATAATCGTGAACAATTATTATGTTTATTTAATGACCCAGGGAAGATAAGGAAAGGGGGTTTTATCAAAAGATTATTGTATCTGAATTTTTCCATTATATGCAGGTATGCTTTTATAAGCATTTTCTAATTATTTTTTCTTCCAGTTACATGTATTCATTATGCAATGGATGTAATGACAAAGTTGTGAAGAGACACTTTGCCCTCTGGAGTTGGCTACCAGAGGCCACCCCAATGGGATCAAGAGAGTTCCAGATAGAGGCACAGGGATGGGACAAAGGTGGACAAGATCCTGGGAGCCTTGTCCAAGGTCCTGAGCCTCCACTCTGGCTTGATCCAGGCCCCTTGCTCTGTTGCCTACCCTCTGCCCTCATCCAGGAACAGGAACCCATCATCCACTGATATAAATCTACAAACTTCATAATGGGTAGCTGCTCTATTCTTAAAGTCCTGCAAAGATTCAAAGTGAGGTGCACGCCTATAATCCCAGTGACTTGGGAGGCTGAGGCAGGAAGATCACGAGTTAAAGCCAACCTCAGCAATGGTGAGGCGCTAAGCAACTCAATGAGGCCCTGCCTCTAAATAAAATACAAAACAGGGCTGGGAATGTGGCTTAGTGGTTGAGTGCTCCTGAGTTCAATCCCCAGTACCCCCTCAAAAATAAAATTCAAAATGAGCCTAATGCTATTGTCTTGAGGCCTTCAGGAGAAGCTGCACATGTGACCACACAACCAATGCCACAAAGAGGAAACAACAGTACCCCAGAGCTCAGGCAAAGAGCAGAGAGGAGCTGGTCCATGGGCCAATCTTGCAAGGGCAGCTTGAAGACCAGCTGCTCCAGGAAGAGTGTGATGCAGACCTCTCAAAGGACAGACGTCCTGCCCTGGTCATCCACATGCTCCTCCTCCCCTGTCCTCTCCTCTCCAAACACGGAGCACCAACATGTACACCCTCACTATCACACACTTCTCTGCATAGAGAGCCTCCTTCGCTGTTCCCCTCCCAGACCCTGTCCCCACACCCTGGCCCCCCCGGCCCTCAGACAAGGTCCACCCACTTAATGAAGCAGCAGAAGTAAGGGGCGGGGGCAGGGCATTACTCACAGCAATGGAGACAGCACTGATGACAGCTCCCAGGTAGCCCTGGATGAACTTGGATGCCGGTGAGGGCTGGAAGACAAAGGCAGAATTGCAGGTCCACTGTGTGCCCAAAGCTTCGTGCTCCTCCCTGGCAAACAGCCCCAGCCAGAAAGAAGCATGCCAGCCCAGCAGCCTGGAAGATCTGGTGAGGAGGAGGAGGTACCTTGGGAAGCCACAGGGACCCAGGCCTCCCTCAACTTGGTTCCAAACGTTGGAATACAAGGAAGCAACATCCAGGGAGGTGCCAAAAGGCCTGTTTCACTTCTGCCCTCTTCTACTAAGATTCCAGGCAGACATTGCTGGCTAGAGGTGGAGGACAGCAAGGGCCCAAAAGGGTCATTTATGGCCAGGCAAGCAGTCTCCAGGCAAGGAAAGCTCAGTGTCAGGAGGGGTGCCTGGAGCGCTGTCAACATCCACTGCCATCCACAGAAGTCTAGCTGGCTCTCAGCCCAGGGAGAAACTGGACTTCCACATCCACACAGGATAGTTCCCAATATGTCTATTAAAAAACAGAGTTCAAGTTCCAACAGAGAAAATTTTTAAAAAGCTAAGGTCTGGGTCACATCCTTCTCTACAATTACATTTCTGGGAGATGCTTGGTTTAAGGCAAGCCAAAGCCAACCAAGTGGAGATGCGCCTGGTGAAACCTGGCGTACTGGGGATACTGGAGATTGAACTCAGGATGTGAGGTTTAGATATGTGGAGGTGACATCCTGAGTCTCAGGACCCCCCAAGTTCCTACTGCCCAGGACAACTTCTAATTCCTCCACCCAATTCTCCCCCAAGGTTGAAAAATAACAAGACCCTCCCCTGCCCAAACTGACAGCCCCTGACAGAAGAATTAGATTCTTCCTCTCCTCCTTTTGCCTGTGGATTGAACTGGTGAACTGACAGACAGAAAGGGTGGTGGCCTTGCCAGGGAAGCAGGACTCAGCAGCCCTCTGGGACAACAGATGGGTGACTGGGCCTCCACCATGGGCTTATCCCAGGAGTGCAGGGACTTTGGGGAGGAGGAACCAGTCCTCAGACCCCCACCCTCAAGAGCAGTCCTTTGATTTTGTGCCCAGCAGACTGAGGACCAGGGTCACTGAGGCAGTTCCAGGGAAGCTTGGAGGAAGCTGTAGGGGAATTTGGTCCCCAAGGGACTGATGCAATCAGGATCCAGTATCTGAGCAAGAGATGCACAAGAGGAATTCTGAAGCCAGCAGAATTTGTCCCTTGCATGGAGGAATGAAATTGATCAAATGGTGTTATGTGCAGGTACAAATATGTCACCATGAATTCCACTATTATGTATAATCATAATGCATCAATAAAATTTTTCTAAAAAAGAAAAAAGAATTCCTCCCTTGCATGGCCCCCATCTCGCTCCCCTTTCACAACCTCTTCCCTTGGTGCACACAGCCCTTCCCCAACAGGTCCTGCCTGGAGACTCCTGCTGGCCCTAGACAAGTAAGGTTGGGTGGGCCACCCCTGCCTGAAGAGCTGGCAGCTTAAATAGGGCACCTACAGGAGGGCAATGCTTAATACCAACGATGGCAGCATGTCACACTGTAGGGAGGACCACTGGGTCACCCCAGCTGAACCCACCACTGAGCAGAGGGCAGTGACACTCACCTTGGTAGCATTGCGGTTTGCATAGTTGACACAGGCGTTGTGGCTCTGATTCAGCCACTGAAAGGCAACAGGGATAGAAGTCAGGGAAGGTGTGATCATCTCCTGGAAGCCAGGCCTAGGCCTCTGGAGACCACACCCCCAGAAAGACACAGGATATTTCCCTCCATCCCCCTGGTTAGTATAACAAATTGTCCTGATTTGTCTGGAACTATAGTGGTTTTAGTATCGAAGTCTTCAATCTCAGAAAACCCCAGTTCCTGCCCACACCACTACTCCAACTCAAGAGACTGAGTATGTGACACTCTCCTAAAATTCTAGCATTCAGTGCCCCAAAGAGCCCCATTGTCTTTGCCATATCATCCTTATTGTAATACTTGCTGGACAGAAGATGGAATGATTGACAGCCCTGCGCCTTTCAAAAATCTCCCAGGCCAGTGCTAGCAGTTTTTTTCAGGGAAGACTCTCTGACATTTTCTCTCAGAAGTCAGACAGGTTTGCCTCCTAGAAAGGTCTTCCTCTGCCCAGCACACAGAGACATCCTCAGCTGTTTTCAGAGAACTGCAGCAACTGTCTGAGGGCAGAGACCAGCCTCTGCGATGCACTTCACTTCCTCAGGGTGGCGCAACCTTCCCCTACAGATTTGGGTGAGACTGAAGTCAAAATGCTGCTGTAGGCCTCAGATCATCGACCATGGGACAAGCAGCCAAGGAGCAGAGTGGGCAGCCACCAACAAGCCATTGTGGTCCAGGTCTGTACCACAACCCCCTCATCACCTCTGGCCAAAGGCACCTTGATGACTCCTGACAGGGGGCCTGCTCAGCTGGGCCAACGTGTTGGGTTTTCCTCCAGTGGTTTCTGCGCTGGGGGAGTAGGATGGGGTGACTCTACCCCAGGGGCTTAGAATAGGAGAGCAGAGAAGGAAATTCCTGACCAGTGCTTATCTGGGCCCTTCCTTTAGGAGCACACAGTTTGCAGAGATTCTTACCTGCCAGAAGACAGTGGAGGCCAGTGTTTGGTTGGGCAAGAGAAGACCCACCACCTGTGAGGAAGAGAGAGAGGAAAGGCTGAAGAAGGCAAAAGACACCCCTCACATCTTTGCAAAGAAAAAGTACACAGTTCGTCATGGAGGCACACGTCTGTAATCCCAGTGACTCAGGAGGCTGAGGTAACAGGATTGCAAGTTCAAAGCCAGCCTGGGCAACTTAGTGAGAATTTGTCTCAAAATAAAAAATATAAGGGGCTGGTGATATAGCTTATCAGTAAAGCACCCCTGGGTTCAACCCCCCCTCCCACACACACACACAAAGAAAGAAAGAAAGAAAAAAGAAAAAGAACACAGTCACAAGCAAGAGCTCCACCTGTACAAACTGATGTGGTTTGATGTGTTCAGACTAACCGATGCCCACAGAGGGACGATAAGAGATGAAAAAAATCAAGTAGCAGAATTATTGTTATAGCATAATCTGATTTATGTAAAGAAAAACTTCTGAGTTATAGCCACATACACAAACACACACAAATATCTCCAAGCATGAAAAATTGTAGCAAAGCATAACCATAATGGTGGGTTTCTCCAGAGGTCTGGCTATTCTTACATTTTTCTAAATTTTTTTTTTTCTTTTTTGGTACTAGGGATTGAATCTAGGACCTTGCTCATGCTAGGCAAGGGTTCTACCACTGAGCTACACCCCCAGCCTTTTAAATTTTACTACTTTATTTATTTTTAGAATTTTTGCAGTATCAAGGATTGAACCCAGGAGTGCTTTACCACTGAACTATATCTCTAGTCCTTTCTTTCTTTCTTCTTTCTTTCTCTTTCTTTCTTTCTTTCTTTCTTTCTTTCTTTCTTTCTTTCTTTCTCTTTCTTTCGAGATAGGACTTCTCTAAGTTGCTCAGGATCTTGTTAAATTACTGAGACTGGCCTTGAACTTGCAACCCTCCTGCCTCAGCCTCCCAAGTGGCTGAGATTACAGGCATGTACCAACACCACAGTGTTCAACTTTGTAGTCTTTTTAACAATGGATGTGCATTATTAATGGAGGGAAGGAGGTCAATAAAAATAAGCAAACAAAAGGAATATCTTCACAGATACTCAGGTGATCTGAATGCCTTCACACCCTAGTTATCCCATAAAATTTTTGTAATGATGACATAAAATACAAATTTTTTCAAAAGCCTTAAGTGATTTATAAATAGGATTCTTTTTTTTTTTTTTTGTACTGGGGATTGAATTCAGAGGTACTTTACCACTGAGCTACAGTTCTAGCCCTTTAAAAAAAGAAAAAAAAATTTTTTTTGAGACAGGGTATTGCTAAGTTGCCCAACTTGTGATCTCCCTGCCTCAGCCTTCCAAGTCACTGGGGTCACAGACATGTGTCTCTGGCTTATAAATAGAATTTGAGAGAATTTGTTATCTCTGAATCTCCATGAAGCAGAAACTTACACCATGTTTAACCTACTGACTGGAAACAGATATCTAATAAATGGTTGTTGGGTGAATGAATGAAAGAATGAATGAATAAAAAATACACACATAAGCTAAGCACGTTTACATAGGTGTGGATCCATTATTTCCAGGCCCAGATGGCAGCTCAGACCTAGACTCACTGACTGCTTTTTTTGATTTATGTCAAGATTTATGCCTGATCTTGACATCGGCCACACCTTGGACTTCAGGATCAACAGGTGCCCCTTAATATTACCTTTTGACTGTTTGTGTGCAAAGTAACATCTACCAAGTACTGCTGCATATGGGAGAAATATGCACAACCATCCACATATTGACTTATTTATTATTCCTGTAGATAAAATGGCTCTTTGACAAGAATTTCTGTAAGGAACAAGTATAAACATTCAATACTATGCAGTAAATCAAATTCTAGACATCCTCAGCAGCATTAGTAAATCATGTTTTAAACATTAAAATGTTTTAAAACAGCGAACACACACACATTCATATTTATTGGCCCATATCAGTTTGAATAAAATTATACAATGTAAAGCCATTCCACAGCTCCAATGAGCAGCTATCTTATGAGATTTTTCTCCCAGAATAAGACCTGTATTTGATTCTTCATTGCAGAGGCAGCTTAGGAACTGGACTGAAAGTCAGGGGACCTTGACTTTCGGGCCCAGGTCCATCCCTGAGGTCTCTAATAGATGATGGTTCCCTTTGGGGTTCAAGTTTTCTATCCTATAAAGTGCAGGGGCTGATCTTGGAGGGCTTACCTCCATTTAAAATTCTACCCTCAGGTTTCCAGTGGTTGGTGTGATGTCAACAGAGATCGCCCCACTGTTGGGGTGGGATCCTGTAGGCTGAGGAGTCTCCCAGGGGACCCAGGCCTCCTCCTGACCAGACCTCAGTAGGCAGCCAGAACACAGAGAGGGAATGAAGCCTGCCAGGGGTGGAGATGAGTGTGCACATAGGTGTACATGTGTACGTAGGTGTCTGACTGCCTCTGAAGGCCTGGGGAAATTCATGCTGCCCACCGTTTGGAGCTCAGCATATCAGTTATTTCCCTTTAATATGTAGTTTATGCAACATGATGCATTATGGACTATATCACCTTTTCCCCACTACACCCTTGACCTGGGCTGGGGCCACCAGGGATGTCATAGATTGAATCTCATAGAACACACTGCATTTACCCAACAATGATCCAGGACATTGTCCCCTCACAGGGTCCCCTTTATGAATCCTCCTGAGAGAAACTTTCTGTGTTCAGGGTCAGAAATTATACTTCCAAGGAACTAGTCTGCATGTGTCTTGCCAACCCTGGGCCATTTAACTTTGCAGTGATGATGGTCAAGAAGTTTAGGCCAGCTCTCCATGACCAAGGGTGGACACATGCTGCATTCCTGGCTCATTCCTGGTTTCGTCTTATCTTCCCCTCCTTCCTAGTGTCTCATTTCCATCCTATTTAATCATTTGGCATGCATATTTAAAAGTGATAGCAAGTCTTGTCCAGAACAACCCAGAGCCCCAAAATAAGTACCTAGGCTATGTAACACACACATACACACACACACACACACACACATTGACCAGTGAGCATTTGAGAATTTTACCCTGTTGAACGGCCCTGGCCACCTGTCCTCACAGAGCCTGATGCCCTTGCTGTCACCTCTGACTGTTAAAAACAAATGTCCTCATGTTTTCTTAGAGACGGATTGATTTTTGTCAAGGATTTCCCCATATACCACTTACCATAATCCTCATAATAACTCTGGGGAGCAACCAAAACAGATTTTGCAAATGGGGAAACTGAGGCTTGGAGAAATTCAGTGATCAGCCTGAGACTTTACAGCAAACTAGAGAAAGAGTCGGATCTCTGGATCTATGGTTTGGGCATGATGGCTCTGGTTTTAGGGTGCTCCTCCTCCAGCTCATCCCGCCTGAGCACTAGGGAGAGGGGATTCGGTCATGACTCCGGACCATTCTGCACTGCTTCCAATAGGGCGTGCTGGAGTAGAGGGACATCTAGTCCCTACTCACCATAAACACAGGGCTAAACATGGAAGTGCATGAGAAAGGCCTTCATAACATCTAGACAGGAAAATGGCAAGATGGTTGAAGTACATGGGCATGCACAAAGCTGATCAATTCCAACACCCACATAGGAGTGCAGTCAGTGTGCCCTGGCTAAATGCTCAAGGAAGAGGTAGAACCGAGCTGAGGGGTGAGTGTGTATCTGTGTGTGTGTGTGTGTGTGTGTATGTGAGCAGGTACAGTCCAGTGACTGACCCGACTGTGAAGGAGGTCTGGGTAATCAGCAGGAGGCAGTTCGGGGAGGCAGAGAACACCAAACCCCTTTGGCCAAATGGACCCTGGGGAGCCATTAGGGCCGAGGCAGGGATCCTGCCCTCCAGGTCCTTAAAGCCAGGCAGGGACCAGCAGCATTCAATGCCAGCTCCATTCCCTATTAGGCAAAACGCAGCACCATCTGCACAATCCCAGGAGCAAGAGCAGATATTTTATAACTTCCTTTTTTCTTTTTAAGTCTACATTAAAAATAAATGTTCCCTTCAGCTCTCAGATGTATATCTCTGGTGCAACCTGCCCACATTCCCTCCCGCTGCCCTTTCCAGAACATGGCAGGGGAAAGGAAGAAAGAGATGGATAGAGAGAGGGAGCCAGTCCACCCGGCTCCAATGCCAGTGGATCGCACCTCTTCCAAGAGGGAAACGCTGCAGGCGTGGCCGCGCAGACGGTGGAGAGAGCCCAGAATGCGCCGGTACCAAGGAAAGTGGAAGGAGAGGGAAACAGGAGCCAGCAGCTAGGATTGCTACCCAGACTCCACCCTATCTTGCTGCAGGACCTTGGCCAAATCGCACATCCTATCTTTGCTCCCATTTATAGTTCATACCATGGCTGAAGTCCCCTCTGCCGCTCCAGTCCCCCAGCGACTGTCTTCTCTGCACATCTGTCTGTATTCTTGCTGTCCCCTTCCCCTCGGGGGCATCCGCAGCTGAGGACCTTAGTCCTTAACATTCAGGTTCTGGTCGTCTGATGCTGGTGCCAATACTGACCTCAAACAGGTAACCTGAGCTCTCTTTGTGCCTCTGTTTCTTCATCTGTTAAATGTGGGTACCCCTGGCACCTCTCTGGGCGATTAGAAGAAGACAGCATGGGAAGAATGTGGCTCAGGATCTGGCATGCAGCTCGCGCTCCTGCAGGCCAGCTCTTAGTGTCATTCCCCTCCTCCCTCTAGCTCTTTTCCAGCCTCCAATGGGCCCTCCTTTCTCTGAATCCCAGACAATAGAGCATCACCTTTGAGCATAAGTCAGCCCTCAAAGAACAGAGAGCTCCTAAAGGTAGAATCAGGGATGATGTCCCCCAAAGCCTAGAGTCCAGCACAGGGCCCATGCTCCAGGCTGGGAGAACACTAACTCATTATTAAGAACATTAAATACTTCTTTTCCAGGAAAAGCTTTCCACAGAACTGTGACAATGGCCAAGTTGACTCCTTTCACCACCGTCCTAGTCACGTGGGGGTGTTGGCCTGTGGGGAGGGGGTTAGATGAAAGTGGTGCTGACTCCCCCCCACTCCCTGCATCTTTGATTTTGCCGTGGCCTCCTTGTGGGAGGACTGTATTCCCCCCTGGTGGCTTTGCTTGGCCCTCTGACCTGTTTGGCCAGGGACATGTGGTGGGAAGGTGCAGTGTGCCAGTTCTGAGCCCAGGCCAGGAAGCCTCAGGCAGTTCTGATGCCACCTGGGCACCCAACACTGCCACTAGGCGACTTCTCTGACTGGTCTTCTGGTCAGAGGAGGCTGAGACAGACAGAACAGAGGCTAGTCAGGTCTGCTGACCCCAGCTGACCCAGTGAGCAGGCTGACCCTGACCAACCACAGGTCCCTGAGAAGGAGTGCTTACAGATGTGCCTGCAGTGCTTGGGTGCTTGTTACCCAGTGCCACAGCGGCAATTGCTAAGTGATCTAGGGACACCACATAGAGTGACTCTGCTATCCTTCTTGGTCCAAAATTTTGTATGATGACAAATACACCTTGAATTGTCTCACAAGTGCTATTGGCTCCTGAGTGTCCTTGCTCATCAGCCCACCCAGCAGGAGGCATTAGCTCACCTGTGGGGCTGTCCTGGGCCAGTGTGTGCTGGACCCTCGTCTCAGGTCAAAGTTAGGAAGGGGGCCAATGGTCCCATGTAGAAAGGGTCCCACAAGAAAGCCACAGCTCCATTCTGGGCCTCCTCCTTCAGAGCGTCTCAACTGCTGCAGCAGACAGTATCAGTCTTGGAGAGCAGCACCCCCAAATCACCATCTGCTTGGCCAGGAGTGGGACAAGAGCAGCTAAAGACAAGGAGAGGGGCAGCAAGGCCACTGGTCACCATTCTGTGCACCAAGAGAGCTGGCCTTGGAGAGAACCGAGCAGCCCCGCCCCTGTGACCACCCTCCCTCCGAAACCGACTCAAGTGATAAAGATTTTTTTTAAGTGTGGAAGATCTGGAGGGGAAGCAGGGCGTGTGTGAAAACAATCGGGAGGTACAACTTACGCCAGGGGAAGACTGGGGGGACAGAATGATATCTTGCTTACCATGAAAATGGCAGATAACCGCCTCTCTTCCCTCACCCATTCCCATTTGGCTAACCCCTCCAGGAACCCCCCACCCACCCAAGATGAGGTCAGATCCCCTCACAGGCTCCCCCGAGTTCACCTCAGTAGTCCACACACCCTTTCCTTCTGTCTTCCTCAGGAGCTTCAGAGGGGTGTGACCACAGGACAGTGACACCACAGACCTAAAGTCCCCACTGCTGGAGGAACAGTGCTTTGACACAGCCCCCTTTCCCCACCTCACTCACTCCCCAGCATTCCTCTCTGACAGACAGGACACGAGCCCCAGAACCCAACAGTTTACCAGGTTCTTTTTCTTCTTTTTTTTTTTTTTCTTTCTACTCTGTCTCCATCTTCTGATTTATGTGACTAATAAACTGAAAAGTAATGCCCCGTGCATTAGGGGTTTGGCTATATACAGGAGGCCAGCCAGCTCAAAAAAATGTCTTTTGTCAGATGAATGTCTATCCCTGACTGGTCGATTCTAGTCTAACTGGAACAACACCTCTTACAAGGTATGGCTGGTGCCTGGTTACACAGAGGGCAGACAGGGACGAAACCCGGATTGTGGTTAGAATCTGGGAAATAGCTGTCTGGAATGAGGAGGCTGGGGAAATGTCAGAATGGCCCTGGTACATGGCTACGTCCTGACATGGGCCCACCCCAAGTTGCCCCCACCTCCAGGACATGTAGTGATGCTCATCAGCACCTTGGGGGTTTCTATGTCCATAGGACCAACTGTAGTGTTACAGTGAGGGGGCTTGGGCACAGAGTCCAAGCTCCTAATACCCCAAAACAGACAGAATCTCATCTGGATTCTTCCCAAGGCCACCAGACTCCCTGATCAGGTGCTCATGGTCCACCCTCCTCAGCCTCCCAGCAGGATCTGGGCCTTTTGAGAGTTCCAGATGTGAATGGGGATGGAGCAGCTGGGGAGGGAGGCACAGATGCTCCCTGGAAGAGCCTCATGCCCATGAGAGAAACCCAGTTCTTGGCATCTGAGGCACTATGGTGGCCAAGGGTGCAGAGCACAGGCAGCAGCTGGGAGAAAGGACAAGGGCAGGACAGGAGCTGAACCCCTGGGCCAGGGTGGCCTTGCCCTCCCCAGTCCCATGTACATGGAAAGAGCAGTGCTGCATACCTCTTGATGCAACCCAGGAAACAGAGGTACCGGTCCTAAGAAGCCACCACATTGATGAGGCCTCTTCTGGAGGATCCCCCACGAGGGCTGCCATAGACCACAGGGGCCTCGGGTCAGCCTGGGTGCGCTGGCTTAGCCGCTGTGCTTATGTATAAATCGGGATCTTCTGCCACACACCAAAGGGGGAAAAGTTCCCATCTTTAAATGTTAAGCTTAAAATAAGACACTACACGGGTGCCAGTGGATCTGTGAAATCTGCTGACTAAACTGGCAGCAGCCCCTGGGAGGAAACCAGCTCATTTCTCCCGCGCTCTGGTGGGGGCGGGGGTTACTCTCAGGCAAAGAGGAGCAGCGACCCGGTCAAGCGGGGAAGTTGGCCTGGGCAGAAGGCAGTTTGGATGTCACTCCCAGAAGCTTCTCCATCAAAGCACCTGCCAGCCGCTCACCCCTTCCCGTCGTCGTCACTCAGGGGCCGGTTCCTAGCACGTTCGCTGGCACCGCCGTTTCTATTTTGGTAAGCATCTTCAGTGGCTTCTGCATGCCTTGTTTCTCACCCGCTCGCTCTGACCAGGGGCTTCCCTAAGGTGTGGACTGGAACTTTCGCTGCCCTTAGACCAGGCTTTGCTGAGATGTTCCGCACTCTCAGGAGACAGCAGGGACTCAGGGGCTGATGAGGCTGGTGGGCGCCAGGCCTCTGGGGAGCAGCAGAAAGGAAGGCTAGGAGTGGCACGATGGGTCCTCATGTTGCTTATCCAACTCCAAGTGCCACAGTGGAAGGTCACAGGCTGAGGCCACTAGGGCCTGCCTCTGGGCAGCTGTTCTGAATCTCAACATGTGGCTCTTTGAGGCTGGGAGCATGGGGTAGGTGAGCACTGTCCTTTTGGTTCTGGCTGCCGTGGGGGCCTGTGGGAGGTCAAGCAGCCTGTCTTGCCTCAAGTAAGGGACCACACAGGCCCTCAGAGGTCAGTGCTGTCCCTGCACCAGGCACCTCTGTTCAGAAAGGTACGTTTGCTCCAGCCAAGAGAGGGTTGGTCCTCCCAGGCCCTGCACGGTGTCTGCCTCAGCCTCACGTTCCTGAATGGCATCGCAGTGGATCAGCAGCAAAGCTCCCTGACACTGCAGGGCTGTGGCAGGTCTGCCAGGATGCATTTGTCTTGCACAAGACAAGGAGGGAGTGGAAAAATAAGGGGGAGCCTCAGTAATGCCTTGGAAAAAGGGCTGTATCCCTGGGCTTGACCGGCACATCCTGGTGATGGCAGCCACTAACCTTGCAAGAGTCCTTTTGGCCTCTGAGGGAAATGAGACCATCTCCACCTTTGCCAGTTCAAACACCCAGGTCTTTGGTTTGGCAAAGAAGTAATTCTGCCAAATGATACATCTCTGTTTTTCAATGTTGATGGGGTATTAAGATTATTATGGCAGACTCTTTTTGCCTGCCTATTAACAATTACTCTTTCTTACTGATAAAATACAAATTTGGGGGTCAACTATATACCAGCTAAATCTTACATGAAATATAAGCAGAACTATTGTGTGGGACTTCCAAGAAGACTTCTTTAAAAAAGAACTGACTTGGTTGGGAAATACATCCTTTTATTTGTCTTCTTTATCCTCCATGGAATGTGAATGTTGTGGCTGGAACTCCAGCAGCTACATCAGCCTGTGAGGTGACTTTTACAATAGAAACGAGCACCTAAAATGGGTGATGTAGAAACGTGGGAGACTGTGTTCCTGAAGATATCGTGGGATTCTGCCGACCTCTAAAGTTCTTAGACATGAGAGAGAAATAAACTATTCTATTTAAACTAACACTATTACTTTGGACTTTCTATTATATGAAAATGATCTTACTCCTAATTGATTCAATCACATACCACACTACAAACAAAACCAAAAAACCCCAAGTGGCAGAATTAGGGAGGTCACACTCTCTGAAAATAAGATAAGCTATAAAATTATTTAAAAGAATAGATTTTTAAAAACACTTAGAATTTAAAATGTATTCTTTTAATTGACTCAAAATCATAACTTAAACATGCCTAGAAAATAGCAACATAGGATCACCATAAGTGTGAAAATCTATTAGATAAAGCTAAGTATTAGATCTACAGAGGCAAATTCACAATGCTAAACACTTTCAT
The DNA here is from genome assembly GCA_020662805.1 of Glaucomys volans. Lineage (NCBI taxonomy): Eukaryota > Metazoa > Chordata > Mammalia > Rodentia > Sciuridae > Glaucomys > Glaucomys volans. Next base: position 65,947 of record JAJEJO010004920.1, on the reverse strand, counting down.
TAGAAGAATGAGAATAAATAAACTAAGCATTCAAGAAGTATGAAAACCAACCACAAACAAACCAAAGGAAAAAAGATATATAACAAGAGCAAATATGAATAAGTTAGAAAATAAAATAGAAAAATTGATAAAGACACCGGAGAGCTGATTTGTAAACACAACTGTCACAAATCCAGTTATTTTAACAAAAGGGATGAAGACGAGCAGGAGACAAACTCAAAAATCAATCAGAGGGAAGTTCATGGTATTTAAAAACATTGACATTTCAAACTTTTCTATAACAAAGACACCAGAGAGCAAAGAAAAACAGCTAGAGAAGAGATTTGTAATTTCCATAATTCAAAGGATTAATATTCAAAATAGAAAAATATCTCCTACAAATAAATTAGAAAAATACAGCCCATGGAAGAATGGAAAGGGTATGAACAGGTCATTCACAGAAGAAGTGGCTAATAAACAAATGAAAAGAAAAAGCACAATCTTTCTTGTGTTCAGGGAAGTAAAAATTAAAACCTTCTCTCACCAAACTGGCAAAAATGTTTAAAAAATGAATACGAGTGTTACAGAGATGTGGGGAAACATCCCCTCCTCAAAGGGAAATTCAGTACTATCTATTAAAAATGCAAACGTGCATGGCCTTGAAGGCAGCAGATTCACTTTCTGGAACGTGCTCTGGAGAAATCCTTACACTTTGCAAAAAGAGCTGTAGGAAGATTTGTCACGGCACCATTGTTTTTAGTGCAAAATAATCAGAAACACCTTAAAACTAGGAACAAGAATCCTACTGAGCAGAAGAAACAAATGAATGAAGCTGATCAATATGTAACTGTTTAGTAAGGTAATTGCAGATATATTTTGTGTGTGTGTGTGTGTGTGTGTGTGTTAGTTCAAAAAAAAAAACTATAAAACAAACAAACCAACAACCAAAAAAACCATTTTATTTTATTGATGGAGATAGAATCCTAGGGTCTTACTGTGCTAATTGTGAGCTCTACCACTGAGCCCATTTTTTTTTTCTGAGTTAACTACAAAACACACACACACATACACACACACGCACACACACACCAATTTTAAACGATGGCTTATCAGTATACACATGCCTAGAAAAAAGCCTGGAAATTCACACCAAACTTCTACCAGAGGTCACTTCCAGCCACGGATGTGGAGTTGAGACACATCTGCATTGTCTGAATTCTGAGCTAAGAGGACAGTCATATACCATTTGCACATCTTTTAAAATTTTTTTTATAAAAGAAATTCTTGGTGGTATTTTTGAATCCCAAAGAACATATTCATGTATTACTTGTATAATTTTATAAAATATACAGAGAAGATTTTTTAAATCCCAGAGTTATTTCTGAACTCCAAAGATAAGAGAAAAAAAAATAATCAAATGATTCCAGGGGAAGGTGGGGGTGGTTCACTTAAACAGAGGAAAAGAGATAAGGCCAGTTACTGTTCATGTATGAAAGGGGAAAGAGACACTTCCAGGTAGGCAAGAACGCAGACTGGATTGGCCACATACTCTGAATGTTGTGCAAAGATGCATTCTAGCCAAACACAAAACACACAAAGCCTAAATACTGTGACGTTTAACACAGCTGTTAATGAGGGTTTCATAAAATGAGATGCCAGATTATTTCGAAAAACTTGGTGGGTGCCTAGAGGGAAAACGGTAAGTAAAAACTAGAGTACAATGATATGCAGGTAGGGGTGGGAAATCATAATCATTATTTGATTCTTTATATATATATATGTGTGTATATATATATATTTTATTTTATTTTATTTTATTTATTTATATGCAGTGCTGAGAATTGAACCCAGTGCTTCCACATGCTAGGCAAATGCTCTACCACTGAGCCACAGCCCCAGCCCCCCCCCAATTATTTGATTCTTGATAGTTATAAGATATATATATGTATATATATAATAAAATCTCTGAACTGTAAAATAATACAGATGAATGATAATTAGAAAAAATTAGGATGTTCCCCTTCCAAGCTACTCAAGAAACTAAAAGGACCAATAAAAACTATCACTCTAGTACAAATTGAAATAGAAATGGCAATAATAACAAAATTTAATGAACAAACCAGCAAAAGAAAAATTGATGACTCGGATACATTGTCACAACAACCAGTGGCAGAATAAATAAGAATTCCACTTATAGCTAAAACTAAATATAATATTTCTCAAATTGGATTTAAAAAAATGAAGGACTGGGGTTGTGACTCAGTGGTAGCATGCTCACCTAGCATGTGTGAGGAACTGGGTTTGATCCTCAGCACCACATAAAAACAAATAAACAAAATAAAGGTATTGTGTCTCTCTACAACTAAAAAAATTTTTTAAATAAAAACAAATTTAAAAAATTTTAAATTTAAAAAAGTAAAATTCAGCTGGGTGTGGCACATGCCTATAATCCTAGGGACTCAGAGGCTGAGGCAGGAGGATAACAAATTCAAAATCAGTCTCAGCAACTTGGCAAGGCTGTCTCAAAATAAAATTAAAAAGGCTGGGATGTGGCTCAGTGGTGGAGCACCTCTGGGTTCAGCTCCCAGTCTACCATTAAAAAAAAAAAAAAATTCAGCTAAATTTCATGTAAAACAAACCTATAATGCAAAACAACAGAAATTGACTCTGACATAAAGGTACAGGCAATGGTATACAAAGCAAATAGACTAAACAAAATAGCAATAGAAATATAATCATGAGAATTCAAGGCAAGAATATTCAATAAAATAGAAATATTCCACATATGTGACAGAGATGAAAATATTAGGAAAATAAAACTGTCATGAATATACCAAGCATCACAGCACTAAAATATATATGAGGACCACAAGAAATGCAAAAAAAAAAAAGAGTGCATACCCACGCATACACACACATACACATACACAACCACAGTGGGAAATTTATAATCCTTTCTCAGAATATTTCAGAAAAATGTAATGGTTTCAGGAAAACTACATAAGGATAGAGATGTGAAAAATACTTCAGTTGATATATTTATATATACCATCAACAGTATACGCATAAAGTTAGATAGGAAAAATAAACTCGAGTGCTCTACAGCATAGTAGGGGGACTAGAGCCCACAACAATTCATTATTTATTTCATAAAGAACCAGAAGAGAGAGTTGGAAGATACCCAACACAAAGAAATGATTCCTGCTTAAAGCGAGGGAAATGCCAATCACCTTGATTTTATCATTATACCCTGTAGACCTGTATCAGTTTATCATGCTATTCTCCTAAATATGTAGTCTTAATTTTTTTAAATTAAAAAATGTAATCTGAGGGAAATACACATCAATTTTTAAGTTTAAAAATATATATGTGTGAGCTGGGTGTGGTGGTGCTCACCTGTAACCCCAGTGATTGGGAGGCTGAGGCAAGAGGATGGCAAGTTCGAAGCCAGCCTCAGCAACTTAGGAAGGGCCTAAGCAACTCAGCAAGACCCTACCTCAAAATAAATAGGGCTGGTGATGTGTCTCAGTGGTTAAGCATCCCTGGGTTCAATCCCTGGTACCAAAATATATAGATAGATAGATAGATGATAGGTAGGTAAGTAGATAGATAGATAGATAGATAGATAGATAGATAGATACATACATACATACATACATACATACATAGCCAGCCAGCCAGCCAGCCAGGCAGGCACATATGAAATAAAATATTTCAAGCATACAGAAAAGTCTAGAGGATAATATAATGAGCATCCATGTGCTCTTAAGGCTTATCATTTGTGAAATTTTTGTGAAAATTTTGTCTCTTCTAAGAGCCAAAACCGCACAAATAACAATTAAGCACCCCCTTTTCCCTGCTGGATTCCATTGTCTTCTCTCTCCCCATCGTGAACAGGACCTCGAATCTGCTGCTAACTGTTCCCATGCTTGCTTTTACAGACACATAGAAAATACACCCATACACTATATATAATATTGCTTCGCTTATTTTTAAGCATGATCTAAATGACATCAGGGAGCATTACTACTCTGCTACTATTTTTTCATTCAACACTGTCTTTGAGATTTATCCATATTCATAATGTGGAATACTTAACACAGGAAAGAAAATAATGAACCAGTGCTAACCCTGATTCCAAAACTGAACAAAAAAAAGACTGAAAACCCTTGCAGAATTAATTTTAAACTTTTACTTCCAGAAGGCACCTTTGTATTCCTACTTCCCAAGTCCTTTTGGAAAACTTCCTTATTTTCCCTGAAAGTTCAGGAGGTGAAAAAAGTGCAGGGGGAAGGCACTTTCCTGTTGTGCCGGGTGGAAGTCAGAGCACCTTTTATCAAAATGAGCTTGACATTGATGTAGAGCAAGTGAAAAAAGAGAAACCGATAGCATTTTCTCTGACGATTTCCCTCCAGGAACTTATGCTCAATCAATAACTCTGTCAAATATTCACAAACCATGATGTAAAGTTATACATTCAGAATTTCATTTAAAGCAAAAATCTTTTGAAAGTAGCACTTACAATTGGCGTCCCGAAAGGAATGTAACCTGTGAGGGAAGAGAAGTGTCAGGTCTTAGAATCCACCATCTCAACCCCGATGCCCAGGACCTCCAGGCTTGGTCTTGGCTTTTGCCCTGAGGCTCAGGACAATTAGGTAAGAGGCACCTACAGCCCCTCAGTCACTCTCAAGCTCAGCTGTCCCCATGGCTGACTGCCCAGCCTCCTTCTCTCTACTCCACTTCAGCCAGGCAGCTCTCACTCCCCTCCCAAGCCCAGAAGCCTATTCCTGCAGGCAGGGTTGCCCCAGCCTGGGACCACTACAGAGGTGGAGGTGTACCATGATTTCTTCCATGAGGAACAGGGACCGCCGTTCACACTCACTATGCAAGCCTGGCCACCTTCCAAGGACCCCAGGATGCTTTCCTTCTTCCCTTGGCTTGTCTTTTTTTCCTTCCCTGACAATCATGACTGTTTCTGGAAATAGAATTTCCTACCCACCTGAAATATGCACCTCTCTCTGCCAGAGCTGCTTAAATCTCTAGTGCCCTAGTTGCACGCCCATGCAGAGCAGTGGGGAGCTGGGGTGAAGTCGGCCAGGCCCTGGACAGCATCTTCTCACTGCTAATGGCCCCAGGGAAATCTTCTTCCATGGCCCCATTGATGTCCATGGGCAGCCTCTTGCCCTCTGACTTGTGGCAGCCAGAGATGGTGCACACTCTCTGAGTTGCCTCTAAAGCCAGGGTTTGCATTCTGAGTACAGCTAACTGCATGTGCAGAGTCATCCTCCTCCTACCTGCTTCCTTCTGGGGAGAGTCCCAAGTTTGATCTGGGCCTCCGAGAAATATGATTCAAGAAGGTCCAGAATTACAGGAGAAGCCAGGCTGGGGATAACAGCCTGCCGGGCCCAGTGTGGGAACTGGGGAGCACTTA
>JAJEJO010004920.1:0-60137 GCA_020662805.1 Glaucomys volans | reverse complement strand
GGCCATAGCTCCAAGGTGCTTAGAGCCTTTGCTGCCTTGGAGTTCTTCAGGGCAGAGCCAGGGCCCACTGAAACTAATTCCCTGAGTGTGCACAATGGAATCACATGACCTTGTGTTTGCTGGCTGCTTATTCTCTGACCTCTGTGAGGTCAGGCTCTTTGGGGGGTGGGAACCCTAAATGATTCATCTAACAGTAGCCTCTTTCTCTAGCCACATGAGGTCCCCCAAAGGCAACAGTCCTCCCAGGTCATCCTTGTGGCCCAGGGTGGGTACACCCAATGTACTGAGAAATGGCAAGGAGGTTGGTGCCTGGTATGAGTATAGCTCTCTGTGTGTGACTCTGGGCAAGGCTCATAACCTCCCAGAACCATGGGCAGGACACCATGCCAGCCCCAGACTGCATAGGGCAAGTGTCGTCTAAGCCTCAGACCCAAACATACACCCCACTGGGTGGGGACAACCTAGGGCAGAGAGCTTGTCTCCCCATCTGCCCACTGTTCTCCACTGAAAAGGAGTCCAGCCTTCTCTAGGGCACAGTAGTACAAATAAGAGGGCATCCATTCTGAGATTAATGTCGGGATCAGAGAACAAGGAGTTACGCTGCAGATGGTTGCCCAGAGTGGGCAGCAGAGAGCAGGACTGGGAAGGAAAAGCAGGATGGTGCCCAGGTCAAGGGAGAGGCAGTAGAAGCTAGGGCTTGCCCATAGCAGGCGGGCCCTAGTGAGGGTTGGCTAAGGATATCATATTGCCCCTTGGGGGCTGCAGTTCCACCCCATCCACTCAGGCAGAAAAGGCAGACAGGTGCCATGGGGGATCCTGAGCCTGGCCAGAGTATCACACAGCTGAGCCAAGATGAACTCACAGGTGCGGGTATGACTGGGTGCATGCCGGGCTCCATCCCCTCCTCAGGTCTGTATATCTGGACCTTCCTGGAGCTCTGAACACAGCTCAGGCTGGGCAGAGCCGGAGGTCCTGGGAGCTTACCTGACATTCTAAAAGGCATGAAGATCTTCTCATTGGTGTCCGGGTGCAGAATAGCCTGGCAAGAGCCGGGAACAGAGCACAGGGTGGCAGTGGTGGAGGGGAGAGGAAGAGGCAGGAGGAAGGGCAAGCACAGGTGTTAGGAGAAGGAGGGAAGAGGACGGCTTCCCTCAGAGGCACAGAGGCCAGTGCCTATGTACCGACTCCTGGCTGGTTGGTCCTTTCCACCATCAGGACAAGAGAAAACCAAAGTGTGAGCCTCGGAGCACCCTCCTCCTAAACCATCCTGAAAGCCAAGTGTGGGGAGACTTAAAGCCCGTGGAGGCCAGGACTGTGCCTATCTCACAGGTCCTCTTCCCCACTGCCTGGCACATACTCAGGATTTATGGATGGAGCTCAGTCCTTCCTGGCACTCACAGCACCCAAGGAAAGGCCATCCTGGCCCAAGCTCCAGGCTTAGAAGCTCAGACCCTTGGGTGCTGGGCTGGAAGGAAGGGGTGAGGTGGTCAGCAGTGAACAGGAGGGACGAGGCTGGGAGGGAAGAAGATGGGTATGCAGTAGCCACGGGAGGAGGGGCTTCTTCTGCTAGAACCCTGGGACAGGGTGGGCAGGGTCCAAGAAAGCACAGGGGACAGAAAAAGAATCCAAAACTGAATTACCTGCTTGATTTTCTGTGCACTCCAGAGCTGGAAAAAAGAGAAATGCATGTTAAAAGCAAACCATGCCAGGTGTGGTGGCGCATGCCTGTAATCCCAGCAGCTCCGGAGACTGACGCAGGAGGATTGCAAGTTCAAGGCCAACCTGGGCAACTTAATGAGACCCTGTCTCACAATCAAATAAAAAGGGCTGGGGAAAGAGACCCAAAGACTAGAGGAAGGGAATCAAGAGGGAAGAAGGGAGGGCATGGGGAAGTCCTAAATCTGTCAAATCATGCTACGTCCATGTATGTGAATATACCTCAATGAATCCTGATTTTATATAATTATAATGTGCTAATTAAAATAATAGGAGGGAGATCCATAAAGTAAGCAGATCAGGGGGAAGGGAGGGAAAGAAAAGGTACCAGGCAATGAGATTGATCAAATCACATAATGTGCATGTTTGAATATGGCATAATGAATTCCACTACTGTGTATAATTACAATGCACCAATTAAAAAATTTTAAAAATAAAATACATATGAAATTTGGGGAAGAAAAGGGGAGGGACAGTAGATGTAACTCAGTGGCAGAGTGCTTGTCCAGTAAGGGTGAGGCTCTGGGTTCCATCCCCAGTACAGTCGGGAAGGAATTAAAAGTTTAAGGTCTCAAAGCCTTATTTTCTAACCAAGGAATCCAATTCCAGAAGCATAAGAGGCTTACACTGTCCTCTCACCCCAGACATGGTGGTCACCTGGAGGGTGCAATAGGAAGGCCAAGAACTGCAAGGGGTACAGCTAGGGGTCTGCACACAGATTATTGGATCATTTAATCCAAGGATTCTGCACTCTGGCTACACGTTAGGATGGCTTGAGGATCTCTTCCAGTGTTTTCCTGAAGCACCCTAGTTGATTCTAAGTTACACCCACTAAGGTCCCCAATCTATATGGACACACTTCCACCGTCTCCCAGAATCACTAGCTATAGTGCAGTGTGGCTTTTTCAGAGATAGACTGCCTGGATTCCTGGTTCTGCCACTGCTGCCTCTGAACCTCGGTTTCCTCATTTGTGACCCAGGGATACGAGCTGGCCTCTGACACAGCTTGTTGAAGAGGTATCTGAGCAGGGGTTGGAGCAGCATCAGCACATAGTAGGTGTTCACAACTGCTCAGTGTTGTTAATATTATATTCCTATTGTTATTACAAGAAGGTTGTGAGAAGAAAAGCATAGCTTTCAAATGAGGAATGAGCTGTTTCTTTCCAGCACAGCCAGGGTGGGGGTGGTTAGAGAAAAAGAACAATTTGTCAGTCCCTTCAAATAATATAAATGCTGTCTTTCACTGACTCTAGACATCATTGACTCTAAGACATATTATCATGTGCCACAGAAGAAAGGAAACTGACCTGATGTCAAGACCCCCCATCAACTACAAGACTCATTCCATCTTAGAGATGTTAAAATGCGATGAAATCGTCCTTTTAAAAAAAAATCAAAATGAGACAAACATCATTACCCTATGTATATGTATGAATATGCAAACTGTATGATTCTACTTTGCGTACAGTGAACCAAAAAAATAAAAAACATAAAAAAATGATATTGTGGGCAAAACAATGACCCAGTACATGTTTAATGAAGGAAAAAGGGCCGGGGGGCTAAAAAGAAGAGTCTGCCTGCAGCTGATATATAAAGTTTTAAAGTGGAATAGTTGTAGCCAGGCATGGTGGTGCATGCCTATAATCCCAGTGACTCAGGAGGCTGAAGCAGGAGGATCGCAAGTGTGAGGCCAGCCTCCACAACTTAGTAAGGCCCTAAACAACTTAGCAAGACCCCATCTGAAAATAAAAAGTAAAAAGGGCTGGAATGTGGCTCAATGGTTAAATGCCCCTGGGTTCAACCATTCGTACCAAAAAATAACCATAAAGTAGAATAGTTGTTATACTTTACTTGTATGGTAATGGTGGTCACTGGAATATAAACTAAGATGCAGAAGTTAAGCAGGCTTCTGGGTAGTAAAAATAGAAGTTTTAAAATTGATACATTAAAGTTGATGCATTTTATTCACAGCTGAGTCCCTCAAAACTTAAATCCCAGCCTAATTAAGGCTTATTTTAGATACATTTCAAACATACTTGATTGTCTGCTATTCCAGACCAGGCAGATTAGAAGCAGATTTTTTAAAAATAATAATGGGGAAACAGAGGAGGCTGAAGAGAGAAAACCAACTGCAGAATCCCTGCGAGCACAAAGGTGAGCGAGAGCATCAGAGCAAGCAGGGGTGCGGGGGAGGATGACGAGAGGCTGGTCCTTCCCTCTCTGCTCAGGAGGCACCGCCCAAGTCCAGGCTGTGTCCCAGGTGCCTCCCAGGCACAGGCACAACTCCTGACACCTCCACCCTCCACCCAATCATAATCTTCCATTTCTGGAATCCACCTCTGGATTCACTGTCCAGCCTCCGGGAGGCAGAATTTGCCTTTTGGTACAGGTGTTTGAGTGCCAGGCATACAATAGGTGCTCAATAAGTGTTTGGTGAAGGAATATCATCCTCTAAAATAGAAGTATATCCAGGACTCAAGCTGACGAGAGATGGAGGCAGAGCTGCAGAGGATGGCAGTGAGCCCCATGCACCAGCACCCGCGGATGGGCTCAGTGGGAAGCCAGTGGGCTCTGCCTGGAAGCCTGGGAGGTGCTCCAGGCAAAAAGGTGCATGGGGGAGGGCCAGAGAGCAGGAGGCCCCAAGCCCTGGCTCTGGAGATGGAGGTTTCTTCTCCAGAGAAGTGGAATCAGAGCAGCTCAGATGTGGGGGTCACAGGCAGAAGGGGACAAATCCAAGGTCCGAGCACTGCACATGGGCCTCCAGGAGGGCCTTCCCACGTCCAGCCCCAGAATGCATCAGACAGGAGGGTGGAGATCCCTTCCCTGGGAAATGGAAAGAGGACCACAAGGTTGTGCCCCCAGTGCAGTGCTGAGAAGGAGGCCCTGTTCTGGGGTCTAGCACTCTGTGATTTATTTTATTTATTTATTTATTTATTTATTTATTTATTATTTATTTATTTATTTATTTATTTGGAACCAGGGATTGAACTCAGGGGCACTCAACCACTGAGCCACATTCCCAGCCCTATTTTGTATTTTATTTAGAGACAGGGTCTCGGTGAGTTGCTTAGGGCCTCACTAAGTTGCTGAGGCTGGCTTTGAACTCGTGATCCTCCTGCCTCAGCCACTGGGATTACAGGTGTGCACCACTATGCCCAGCTGCTTTCTGGCTTGACTTTCTTAATACCTTTATCTTTGAATTTGTGTCGAAGACTGGTGCACAGCGGAGATGCGCTGGGAGCCTGCAGCCTCCGTTCACTCATACTCCTGCCACCCCACTGGTCACCCATTCTGGGCACCCACCCAGTGACCACTGCCACCCTCCACTCCTGCAGAGGGGTCAGTGCAGGGAGGATGCGGTAGGACCAGTGGGTCCCCCACACTGAGGCACGGAGCAGAGCTCTGGGTGCCTGCAAGGGACCGTGCTTGCCCACAGAGGTCCCTGTGGTCAAGGAAGTGTGACATTAAACAGCAAATAAAAAACACCTTGTTAAGAGGCTGGGGAGGAGAAAAAGTGGAGGGGAAGGGAGAGAGAGGAGGGGAAGGGAGACCCCGCAGAAAAGAGGGGAAAGCTTTTTTCTGCTGTTTGAAGAAGGATCTTGCATTTTCATTTTGTATTGAGTCCCCCAAATTTTATAGTTGTCTCTGCCTATAAATAAACTGATATTTGGAGGACCTAAATGAAGAAGATCCTTGCTAAGCGAGTTACACAGGCAGACGTAGAAGAGGAGTCGAGAAAACGAGATAACACGGGAACTGGGGAAACTTGAAGAGTCTTGTACAGAACCCCCAGAGAGTAAGCCGTGGAAAAGGGGCCGTATGCAATGAAGAAGGGTGGGGTCAGACCTCAGCTCCACCACCTACTGGATGTGTGGCTCTGGGAAAGCTATTTTGTCTCTGGGCCTCAGCTTTTCCATCAATACAATGGGTTGCTCAGGGGTAAGACAGTGGTGCTCAGCAGTCCCAGCAGCTTGCTTGTTCCTGGGCATGCACAGCTGCACCTGCCCTTCCCAGGCTCCCGCACAGGCAGGTGGGCTCCTGGGATGTGTGGCTGATGCACTGGTAGAAATGATGATCATCATTTTGCCTGTCCCCAAATCCTCCCAGGAAGGATCCAGTGGAGGACAAGGAGGACAAGGATGGTAAAGTCACAAAGTGAATAGAACCTGGTTCCTGACCAACAGCATGTGGCCAAGTCCCTGCAGTGCACTGGATTCAGACACGAGTGAGGAACAGACCTTACATGGTAAGGCCCTGAAATCTGGGGCTTGCTCGTTATAGCACTTGGTTTAACGTGACTAACACAGAGGGTTAAATGAGATATGCATATATAAAATATTTGACTCATAGAACGTGCTCAGTATGGTTGCCTAAAATAGAGGGGAAGCAATTAAAATGAGCAGTTTTTAAAGGATTTAATCATCTTGCAAGGCAACTGCATCTCCATTGTCTTATTCACCCAGCATGCCTGTGAGGTGGGGACGTTCTTTGCAGACAGGGTGACATCTCAGAGAGACCACATGGCTCAGTCAGGGTCCTCAGGGGCCTGGTAGCAGGATGAAGATGGGCCTGCATGCTGGGTCCCCCATTCTCAAGGGGCCATGGGAGCAGGCCAGTGTCTGCTAGGATGACTGCCAGACCTGAAGTGTAAGAGGAGGGAATGGCTGGCACCATCCTGAGGTCCCAGACCCCCAGTGCAGCCCAGCAGCAGACACTTCCTGCCAGCTCCCTCATCCTCCCTCCCACCCATGTCCAGCAAACAGTGCCACAGTGGTAAGCCATCTGTGTCCCTTGGATTCTGGAACCATCTCCTTCACTTCAGCTCACAGGGCAGCGACAGGGCATCAGGCAGATGCCGGCTCAACAGCACAGGCAGGCATGAGGTAGGGTGGCAGCAAGAAGGTCCTGAGGAGGCCAGAGCGGGTGGACAGGTCCTGCAGTCCACAGTGACACCACCCAGCCAGCCAGCAGATAGGTTGGTGCCACGGATGAAGACGGCAGCAAAGCTTCCACAGCAACACATGCTCTTCTGTTTTGCTAAACACTTTCCCCAGGAGGTTGCAATTAGTGTTATCTCACACTTTATAGATGTGGAACTAAAGAACAGAGAGGTTAAGTGACTTGCCTAAAGTCCCACAGCAGTGCCAGAATTGGAACTCAGATCCAAGTCCCTGCTCCTTTTTTTTGTTTGTTTTTCTTTCTTTCGCGCGCGCGCCTGTGTGTGTGTGTGTGTGTGTGCTGGGATTGAACCCAGGACCTCCCACTTGCTACAGCAAGCACTACACCACTGAGCTATTTCCCTAGCCCCTCCAAGTCCCCACTGTTACACACCACTTGTGCTTGTCTCCAGATGCTAAACACTACCGCACAGTGTTCTGCCCTCATATATTTGGTATCTTTTCATAACTGTGCACAGAGAGATGTATTCCTCTTAGTGGAAACTTTGAGGATATTGTGAACTATCCTGAGCTGGGGATGGAGCTCAGTGGCAGAGCACGTGCCTAGCATGCATGAGGCCCTGGGTTTGATCCCCAGGATTGGGAAAAAAAAAAAAAAAAAAAATTCTTTTTAATAAAAATAAAATAAACTGCCCCCTCCTGGTGGACTTTAGGCAACTTCCCATCTTTTTGTATTGTGATAAAATTTACCATCTTAACCACGTGTAAGTGTACAGCTCTGTGTCAGGAAGCACATCCATACTGTTGTGCAAACACTAACCCATCCATCTCCAGAACCTTCCCATGTCCCCAGCTGGAACTCTACCCACTAACACAACTCCCCATCCCCACCCGCCTCCCGCCCCACTCCTGGCAGCCACTGTTCTCTCCGAATTTCACTACCCCAGATATCTCATATGAATAGAATCATACAATATCTGGGTTTTCTGGGTGACTGTCATATCTTTTGTCAGAGCTATTATGAACCATATTTTAGTGAATTTCACTGGAGTTCTCATTATTATATCAGCACTTAAAGAAAAAGGCTAAATTTGTGCAGATGTTTCTGGCATGATACAGAAGAGATGGATGGCTACTCTAGGGAGAGGAATTAGGTAATTGTGGGAGAGAAGGGAGACTTCTTTCTTTATTCTCTGATCTTTTTATATCTCTAGAATTCCATATCTTGTTCAGAAATGACCTACTCTGTTAAAAACAAAAAATTAGGGCTGGGGTTATAGCTCAGTTGGTAGAATGTCTGCCTCGCATGCACAAGGCCCTAGGTTCAATCCCCAGCACCACACACACACAAAAAAATTAAAGGTAAGGGCTGGGGATGTAGCTAATGTAGAGTGCTAGCCTAGCATGTGTGAGGCCCTGGGTTCTATCCCCAGCACAGAAACAAACAAACAAACAAACAAACAAACAAATAAATAAATCATATCCACTAGAAAAATGGCAATGAGGTACACAATATCCAGGCCCTTTATTGATGCCTATAGCATAGGTCACTAACCATCCAGTTAAATCTCTGTCTTCTTGTTCCACAGTTACAGAAAACTAGCAGGCAGGTGGCTAATATGCTACCCTGCATTTCCCAGTCTCCTTTGCAGTTAGGTTTGTCCATGTGTCTAAGCCCTCAGTGGCATTGGTGGGAAAGTGAGATGTGTTTTCAGGTCAGTGCCATCCCCACCCCCATGCTTTCTCTCCCCTCCTGTGAGCCAAAGCTAAGATGTGGCTGCAGCCCAGCTCAGCCAGGCAGATGAGAAAAAGCCCAAGGAGATGGTAGAGAAGCATGATATAGGAGCCCAGGGCCCTGAATGACCCTGTGGAGCAGAGCCACTTGCCTGCATGGAAGTTGAAATCTTATGCAGCATGGAAATGACCTTGTCTTATTTGAGCTGGGGCATTTGGGGATATTTTTATTGCAAAGACTGGACAACTCTAATAGGATCCCCTGGGGTTAGATGAAACTGCTCCCTTGACGTTGGGGAAGGTTTTCCAGGGAGGGGAGGAAGGGATGGAAGTAAGGATGGCTTTTCAGGATCTTGTGACATCTAGCAATGCACAAGCCTCAGGAGGGTTTGGGATGAAATGGGAGGAACATCTCCATTTTTAGTGAAAATTCCTAATCATGGCCTGATCTTAGTTGGGTTTATCCCCTCTCCATGCTGCAGTGATGACTGTCAGGGCCATGGACTTTGGCCCTGTCTCAGTCACTAACTTGCCTGGTCTTCCTGTGTGGTTCACTTCACACCTTAAACTTGCACAATTGTTAAAAATTAGTCAGGCAGGAGAAGGGGCAGGAGGTAGAACAAATCTTGCCAGGGTCCCTTCCTGCCCAACAGTCCCCTATGCCAGGTCCAGCTCTAGGGAGATTCAGGATTCTGGTCTGACCCCTGAAGTCTGAGCTTTTCCTGACCTGCTGGACGCTTGAGTTAAATGCTAGAGGAAGAAATGGCCGTGCAAGCCAAAAGTTGGTTGCCAGTTTGAAGTTTCTTGAGCCAATCCTGCAAACTGGTTACAGGGAAGATTATTCTGGGATGTTAAGCATTGCAAGTGAGGCCAACCGAGACTGTGGATGGGTCATCCACACAGAGAATCTAGGCCAAGGAGCCCCAGTGTCTTTCCAGTAACCCGCTGAACCATCTCCACTTCAAATTATAATCCCTGCTTGTGACCTGATCTCATCTGGGCTCAGCCCAGAGCCCAGCTCCCTCTATGCCTCTGACTGAACATAAAAATGTGCAGCCCTGATCTCTCACTGACTCCAGTGACAAGTCAGTGTGGCTATAAGACTTTGGACTTGGATGTTTTCAACTTGGGGAAAGAGGAGAGAGGGCAGTGTGGGGGAAGGAAGCTGGAACAATGGAAAGGGTGGCTGATTTTATAAGTGGCCAGCATCTCCACTGGGCTGCCCTCTGAACCTGAGAGTGGAGACCAAGGGAGGGACAGAGATGGGTTGCCACATGCTTCTAGGAGAGCAGGACGTCCCGCAGCACCCAGAGGAGAGCAATTGCCCAGGCCCCACCCCCAGTCTGGCTCGTTCAGCTTCCCCTCTGCCTCCTTCCAAGCTGCTTCTCCAAACCTCCTAAGGCAGCTTAGACAGAGCCTATTTAAAACAACCTCCAGAAGGTAATTAAACAGAGCCTGAAGGGGATCCTTCTGTAAGGCAAAGGATGCCTCCATCAAACAAACAAAAAAGAAACTTCCCAATTTATCAGTCGGGCCAATTGCACTATACTTCACCATTAATTCTGTTGCCATGGTAACTCCCAGGTAATATGTACCTGTACAAGTCTATGGGGGGTGAAATAACCTTCCCCCAATTCTCTCTTTTTTTTTTCTCTTTTGCAGTTCTGGGGATTGAACCCAAGGGCCTCATGCATGCTAGGCAAACACTCTACCACTGAGAGACATCCCCAGTCCTGACCCCTAGTGCAGACACATGAAAGAAAAGAGGCCCTCTGTTGATCCTGCAGCATAGCATCCACTCCTATCTGCACAGCTTCTCTTTATGGAGAAGACAGACCCTGAGGTTCAATCAGGTTATTGTCAAAATTAATAATTGATGTACTTAGTGAACAGACATTTATTGAGCATCTTCTATGTGCTGAGCACTACTATAGATGCTAAGGATACATCGGAGAAAGAAAAAAAAAGAGCTCTGGATTTGTGGAGCTTGTCAGCTAAGGAAGACAGATGATAAGCAATAAAAATAATAAAAAGAAAATTCTCTGCTATGTTAGGTGCTTTAGGAAACAAGGGAAAGTGGAACAGGTAAGAGGATCAAGAATGTGCGGTGGGGACAGAGGTTATAGGAGTGAGGGGATCAGGGTGGGTCTCAGAGGTGACACTGGAGGAAATTCTCAAAGGAGAGAATGAGTTCTGCAGTTATGGGCTGGGAGACTGTGCTGGCAGACAGAACAGGCAGTGCAACGGCCCTGAGGCAGAAGTGGGCCTATCAGGGGTTTTTGAAGGACAGTAGGGAAACCAGTGTGACCAGAGTGGACTGAATAATAAAAGAACAGTAAGAGACAATGTCAGAAATGAATGAGAATTTTTCAGATCCTGTTAAGAACTATGCCTTTTACTCTGAGTGGAAAAGGGGGACACTACTTTTCTTAATAGAGCCATGATTCTCACCTAGAGGTGATTTTCCTCAGGGGACATCTGGCAATGCCTAGAGACACTTTTGGTTGTCATGCCTGGGGAGAGGGAGCTATTGGCATCTGGTGGTCGGAAGCCAGAGATGCAGGAAACATCCTCAGGCTCACAGGGCAGCACCCACTGGGTGTAGTGGAGCATGCCTATAATCCTCAGGAGGCTAAGGAAGGAGGATTGCAAGTTCAAAGCCACCCTCAGCAACTCAGTGAGGCCCTAAGTAACTCAGCAAGACCCCGTCTCTAAATAAAATATTTTTAAAGGGCTAAGGACATGGTTCAGTGGTTGAGTGTCCCTGAGTTCAATCCCCAGTACCAAATAAAAAAAAGAAAAAAGAAAAAAGAAAAAAAAAGAACTATGCAGCTCTAAATGCCAATGGTGCCAATGCTGAGGAACCAATTGTACGTTTCACAGATCACTCTTCCTGCTGTGGTGCTACCACTGTCATAGGAACAAATGGAGGGACCCAAGTAAAATGGGAAGAACATCTAGAGGCCACTGTAGTTACCCAGCCCCAGAGATGTGACCATATCACCGGGTACAGTACCTCGCACAGCCTACACAAGCCTCGGCTAATATGGATCACTGTGCTAAGATAAGGGTCCAGCTAGTGCTGGCTGGCCGAGAGCAGAGGGTGCTGACCAGGATTCCCAGAGCCTGAGGTTGGGAGTCCAGGTGAGACTAGGGGTCCAGCCAGCCAGCTTCTGGCAAACCTGCAGATATGCACAGGTTTGAGGTGCAAGTGCTTTTAAGCCTCTGGCATTTGTTCTGCTATTTTCAGCAGAGTCCAAACACAGCTGACCCCATTTCCTCTCTGCAGAGGAGGAGGCTTGCAGGATCTCTTACATCCCAGCTGCCTTTCTCCTTGGCAGGCTGCAGACAGAAATCCATGCTGCTTGCAGGCTCTGAGCTGCCTGTGTGCCATGCCAGGTGTAGAGCAGGCACTTACTAAAGGGTGGCTGGTCCCTCACCTCTGGAGAATGTGGAATGATGGCAGAGTCCCTGCTCAGGAGCTCATAGTGTCTCTAGAGACCTGCGCTCAGCACTCTGATTACTCCAGTAGCTTCCAGCCTGGTTTCTGTAGCAGCCCTTCCTTCTCCCAGGACACCAGGCACTGCCACCAGGCTGATTCTATACAATTCCACTTCTGTGCCACTCCCCTGCTCAAGAACTTGTAATAGCTTCTTCGTGCCCCACATAACACATCCAGCATCTCTATCTGGTTTTCACCAACTTTTGCAATCTGGCCCCTAACTTTCCAGCTCCCTCTCATCTCCTCTCATGACTTCTTCTCTCAGTGTCTCTCTCTTTCTGTGTATCTCTCCACTCCATTCTACTTCTTGACTTTTGTGACTTACAGGGAATGTCCCTACCGCTGGATCTAACAGCCCTGGTGTCAGATCTCTGCCCCAGAAGTGACTGGCTATGTCACCTCTCTGGAACTCAGTTTCCTCACTTAGAAGGTTTGATTCAGGCATCTACCAGATAGGTTTCCATGAAGACTGACTGAGGTAACGTATAAAGCACTAGTACTTGGAACAGTGCCTGGCACTTGGGACAAACACAGGAAGTGGTTTACCGCCATGGCAGGGGGCTGCCATGTTTAACTCCACCCATCTCCATCCACACCGAGCCCCTCCAGCAAAGCCCCAGCATCTATAAATGTAGAAACCAGAGTCACCATCCAGAAACTGTTGGTGATGCCAGTGATTACATTTTTTTTTTTTTTTATAGAACCAGGGATTGAACTCAGGGGCACTCAACCACTGAGCCACACCCCAGCCCTATTTTGTATTTATTTAGAGACAGGGTCTCACTGAGTTGCTTAGGGCCTTGCTAAGTTGCTGAGGCTGGCTTTGAACTCACGATCCTCCTGCCTCAGCCTCCCAAGTGCTAGGATTACAGGCGTGCACCACCGCGCCTGGCTACATTTTTTATCAACAATGGTTTCATTGCTTATCTGAGAGCTACCATCCTTATTGGGGTTTTTAGCATATCAAATTTCTACTTGCTAAGCCCAAAGGATAAATTATATTTTTATTTTATCCTTGAGACTTACTTTATCTATTTGTGTAGCAATCATTTAACATGGTCACAGTCTCTAGAGGAGATATCAGCCTCTCATGAACAGAAGCCCAAAAGCCAGTCCACCAGGAGTGGACAAACTCTCAGGGCACTTTTGCCATACCCACTGGTGAGGTGCTATACCCGGAGGGCAGGTCGAATGGCAAACTGGTAGAAAAGCGTGCACACGAGTTACACGGCGCTGCCCATGACATCAGGACAGGCCTCGGGCATCAGGACACAGTCTCAGGATTCTGACAACACACCTGCAAGAGCAGGCATGGAACAGGTGCAGACGAGGTCACTGCCCACTCTGAGACCAAGAACTGCACTGGGTCTCTTCAAATGGCATAGGCCCTTCAGCCTGGGCTAGGAATTGTTGTATCCTTAATTCCAGATCAGTGAGGCTTCCCCAAGCCCAGAGATGACTTGACATCACTGTTCCTGTGTCGGTGGAGGTCAGAGGGGTTGTGGCCCAAGAAGGCACCATGAGACCCATGCAGAGCCTGATGCCGCAAACCCTGCTAGCCCTGAGGATGGGAGGCGGGGGAAGAGGGAGGAGCTGCTTCCGGGGGCCATAGGCTCACACCTAAGAACTGTGCTATCTGGTCACCAGATGGCCCCTGCAGGCATGGCCGCCTCAAGTCAGAATCAGGAGGCTCAACTATGGTCAAAAAGCACCCTGCACATCCTCCCCCCAGTTCTCTGAGGCACTTGGGGGCTTTCAGGACAGAAGACAAAGGCCCAGGGAAATAGTACAGGGAGCAAAGAGAGAAAATGTGGCCTCATTCCCCAAACTCCAAGAGCTGAAAGACGACCCAAGAGGCCACCTTCAGCAAGCATGGGCAGAGGGGAACTTGAGCTAGGAGCAGACACAGAGGCAGGAGAAACATTCACAGGCCTGAGGACTGCTTCAGGCCAGGCGGGCAGGTGCTATGAGGTCAGGTCATCCAGGGTGTCCAGTGTCCATGGCCAGAAAGAAGTTCTGTTACTCAGGAGTGAGACTGCAGCCTGCTGCCCCTGCGGATGGCTGCCCATGACACAGCACATAGGGCTGTCACCTGACGATGGGACCTGCGTGTCTCATCACTCCCTGGGGCCTGACGAGGGAGGCCGACGCATCTGCTGTGCACCTGCCCTCCCTTCCCCAGCTGCGCTACCAGCCTGCACATTCCTCGCAGGGTTGGGCTCTCTCCACCCTGGACTGCTCCTCCCCTGGGCCCCTCCTCCCCTGGACCCCTCCTCACCAGCCCTCTTCCCGTCCCTCAAATCCCTGCCAGACCTCCAGTCTATACTGTTTCTACACCACAGTATGGCATCTTCACCTGCTTCTGGGGGGTCGGTGGGACAAGAACCTCATCCAGCCTCTTCCTTGTTCTATTCCCTGATCACATCCCACATCCCATCCTATAGTAATGGAATCAAAGAGAAAAAGAGTAAGAAAAGTTGAGTGTCTGCCTGAGATGTCCAATATTTGACAAAAAGGAGTTCTAGAAGGAGAAGGAATTATCAAAGGAACAGTGCACAATTTTTGCCACCACTGAAAGACAAGAATCTTCAAATTGAAAGGGGTCAACAAGAATCCAAGTTAATGAATTTTAAAAGAGACCACACTGAGGAATTTCAGAAATAACATTTCACAGATAAAGAGAAGACCTTAAACATTTCCAAAGAATGAAAATGGGTCACCTGCAAGGGGTCAGGAATGAGATGGCATCTGACTTCTCAATGGATATGAGAATTGGATATGCAAAAATATTGGAAGTCAGAAGAAATAGAGCAATAGTCTTCAAAAGTCTGCAGGGAAGATGACTGTCAACCCAGAATCTTCTCCTCAGCCAAACTGTCAATTAAGGCTGAGTACAGAATTATAATTTTTCAGACACAGAAGGAGCCAGAATGTTCTTCTCATTTACCATTTTTTTCCGGAAGCTACTGGAAAAGGTGTTCCACTGAATAAGGAAGACCTGGTGCTGGTGGGAGGCGGACCCCAGACAGGAACATTTCAGGAGAAGATAGAACTGAAAGACAAGAGTCTTCAAATTGAAAGGAGGCTCTAAAAACATTGCAAGGCTGCTAGAGGGTGTGATAAGAGAAATAACACAACAAAAACTAACAACAACAACAACAACAAAAAAGGCAGTTATTAACTCCAGATAAAGCAAAACTTCAGAAAAGAGAAGAAACCTAATCATGATACAACCAACATGACTACCCAGGAAATGTCATTTATATAACTGTTATAACATGAATACGGAGTAATTATCGACCCTCAATCCATGATAACTATTTTGAGTGGGAGGCAGAAGAGGAAGAAGAAGTGTATTTATAGGGGTGAATAATAGAAAGTGGAATCTTCAACTACCATAATAGAGAATGCAAAAGAATCAATTGAGAAATGGCCGGCACAGATTGCCATATTAGTTTGAAATACAGATTTCTATGTGAGAAACAGCTAAAGGTAGCCACTTTCAGGAAACAGGAATGTTTTTCCTTGTAAGTGTTCTAAGGACCATGAGACTTTTTGAATTATGCACACATATTACTTTGAAAATACAAAATTAATTTTTTAAGTTTGTGAAATAAAACTTATGAATGGAAAGAAAAACTTTGACACTTTAACCATCAGACTTTGTAATCATTAAAGCTGTCCTTCCTTCTCCTCCCCACCTGCCTTTGCCCACCTCCAAAGGAGTTACCTGCTCATTGGTGACCCCTGGTCGCAGGGTCCCATGCTTGTAGTCCTCCAGTAGCTGCACAGCTTCTCTGAGACGTCTCTGCAGTGGAGAGAAGAAGAGTCATTATAGGGCCACAGATACTAAAAACCAGTTCCTAAAAACCATTTCCAAGAAATATTTCCAAAAACAGTTCCTAAAAACCATTTCCAAGTAGAACCACATCAGTATCAACCAAAGTGACAATGTTTAGGGTGTATAAGGCTTCAGTTCTCAGTTTATGGGACACAAAAAAAAAAAACAATAGGAAGAATAGCACCTAAATGTCCTTCCATAGGGAAACAGCTGGGCAGTGATCTTCTAATAATACTATGGATCATTATTAGGCAATTTAAGAAGTGAATTTAAGTAGATGCTAGGCACAGTGATGCACATCTGTAATCCCAGTGGCTTGGGAGGCTGAGGCAGGAGGATCCCAAATTCAAAGTCAGCCTCAGCAACTTAGCAAGGGCCTAGGCAACTCAGTGAGACCCTGTCTCTAAATAAATTAAAAAAAAAAAAAAAAAAAAAAGGGCGGGGGTTGTAGCCAAGAGGTTAAGCACCCGTGGGGTTAAACCCCGGACAAAAAAAAAAAAAAAAAAAAAAGTAGTGGTGAGGTAGAGGGCTGGGGATAGAGGTAGAGGGGCTCAGTGATAGAGCACTTGCCTAGTATGTGCAAGGCTCTGGGTTCAATCTCCAGTACTGCAAAAAAAGAAAAAAACAAAAGTGAAATAGAGATACAGGTGATTCCATGGCCACATCTCCAAAATATTTTGAGAAAGCAAATTGTCAAATAGTACAATGCTATTTGTGCATTAACAACAACAACAATAAAACACACATACAAAACAACACCTTCCATGAGAATATTGTATGTGTGAATGCATCAAAAAGAGCTAGGAGGAGACCCAGCAAAGCGGTGACAGGTGCTAACCTCTAAGGGTAGGAGGGAAAAGCTCAGACTCGGCAAAGGGTATCAGAAGGACCTTTAACCTTCTGATTAAAGATTTTGTAGGGAGGATATGTTTACATAATGCTTTTATAATCTCTTTTCAACATTTTAAAAACACTGGTAGAGATGATCTACTAGAATTCATATGGCGACAATAACAAGGAGAGGAAAGACCAAGCCCCGGTGACACACACACATCAACTCTGCTACTTGGGAGCTGAAGCAGGAGGACAGACAGCCTGAACAATTCAGCAAGACTGTGTCCCAAAAGAAATTAAAGGGTTGGGGTGCAGCTCAGTGGTAGAGCACTTTCCTAACGTGTGAGGCCCTGGGTTCCATCCCTAGCACTGTGGTGCATGCACATGCATGCATGCACACACACACACACACACGCACACACACACACACACGCACACACACACACAAAAGAGGGTTGGATGGTAATGGTATGATTTTTTAAATCTTAAAAGCTAAAAGAGACAGCAGCAATGATAGAAGGTAGCCTTTGTCCACTAAGGCAGGCATAAGAATGTCCACAGCAGCACTATTCACATAGCCTGAAAATAACTAACAGGAGAAGGGATAAGGAAATCATAACACAAGTATGCAATTAAGTATTATAGAGCAGTTGAAATAGTAAATTACAAATTCATGTCACAATGTGAACAAATCTCACAGACCTGATGTGGCAGAATGTATCTTGCAAAGACAGCCACTTCAATATCACCACCTCCCATGATCTTCTAGAACCTTTCCAAATCACCCACTAATGGTAAACTATGATCCCTTCCCTTGATTCTGGGAGGCCAGACTTGTGACTGCCTCACCAAGGACACAGTGGAGCAGTAAGGTCATGCGATGTCTGACGCTAAATCATACTAGCTGGCACTTCCATCTTGTTCTCAAGAGGGTCACTCTTGTGAAGCCCAGTCACCATGTTATAAGGAAGCCCAACCAACTTAGTAAACATCCATGTGCATAGGAACTAGACCCTGGTGTACAGCTCTACTGAGTCACCCACTGACAGCCATGTTTATTTGCCCACCATGCAAGTGAGCCATCTTGAATTGGACCTTCCAGGCCCTCCCTGGTGATAAGCCACTGTGGCCAATTCCACAGGAACAAAGATAAACCATCCTCTCTAAGTCCTACCCAAAGTGAAGTTCAATGAGCAAAGTAACTGATGATTGTTTTAAGCTACTAAATTTCAGGGTGACAGGTTACATAGAAAGAGAAGGCTGATGCATGGAATGATAAGCAAGAAAAGATACAAAGGATTAGACACAAATATGAAAACATGCAAAACAACCTCAGGTGGTAGAGGTCATTACAGCATTACACTTGGAGGGGGTGCCTGGCTGACTAGGACAAAACACACACAAAAATACTTTGGGAGAATAAAAATATTCAATGTCTTGATCTGCGTGTTGGTCATTTGGGTATAAACATATCAAAATTCATTAAGACATACACTTAGGAGTTGTGTATTTTAATGTATATACGGTATACCTCAAAATATTAACAATAAACAGACAATAGTGATAGAAGGTAGCTTATGTCAAGGACCTGATAAGGAATCTAGACAGCAGGAAGGGCCACAAAAAAACTCATTACAGTTACCTTGTTACCTACCTTTGGCCTGTGGAAACAGTCTGCTGGGGACAGGAATGTAGAGACCTCAATACAAGCTCTTGGTCTAAGCAAGGAAGCAGTACCAGGAGGGGCACCCAGGAGGCAGACAGGGCTGCTGAGCTGGCAGCTGGCAGGGGGCGGATGCTGAACAGCCACTGGCTCTGCCACACAGCAGGAATAACTTCCAAAGCAGAACAAACCAGCCAGGCCCCCTGGGGTGTCAGCCTCTGTGTAGACCACAGAAGATCCTGGACCAGCAGTCAGTCAGGAGTCAGAAAAGCTTTTCTTACTTGGAATGTGCTAAGGCTGGGAAGTACTGTCTATTTCCTTTTAAATATATGGATGTCAACCGTCACACTCCAAAGAGCCCTTTCCTGGAAACTGTTCATTTCCAAAGTAGAGATAGCTTTGTGGCGGCTGTTTGGTTTTGTTTTTTGTTTCTTTCCCCCAATTATATAAGCAATTCATGATGCTTAAAGAAAATACCAGGAAAACAAAACAAAACAAAACAAAAAAACAGGACAGCACAAAAACTCAGTTTAAATTATCCATTCACATACCACTGTGAAAACTGCCAAGGTAAGGTTGATTTTCTAGCTAGTTAATATATTTTGTTCTTCAATAAAATTGTATTGCACTGATTAATTTAACTTGCTTAAGATTACACAGATATTAGGTGGGTGATTTAGCATTTGAACCCAGAGTTTAGCCAGATCCTTGATCTGCCCATCCTCCCCCACCTTCAGTATCCCCCAAAGCCTCCGAGTGACGGGGCAGGCTGCCTGGGCCAAGCCCGCTTCTCCCCTCATCCTCTGCAGATCTGGACAATGCGTGCTCTACTTTCCAATGCTAAATGGTGAATGGCCCCATGTTCTCATTATTTCTCCCACTCTAGGGATTCTCCTGAGTTCCTATAACAACCTGGCCAGATTCCATTTCATTTGACACGGTCATCAAAGGGAGCCCTCCTGCCAAAAGAATAAGTTCCAATGAGCCCTGGTTTTGGCAAAGGGTGTGGGTAAGGGAGAACTAAATCCAAAGTTCCTGAAGACAAGTCTGAGGGTCCAGGACTGCAGGAAGCTGGGACAAGTTTTTCTGCCTCTGAGTCCCCTAGGCTGGTTCTGCCTTACACTTCTGTGAATACTGACTGGGAGGCAGGGGTTTTAGGTCCTGTGGAATGGGCAAGGCCCCCAACCACCTGTCTAGAGAGGTCCCTGAGACTTAGCTGTTCTGATGGCTAAGTTCACAGAGACTTGGGGGCTCTGAGGAGGGTCTCCCAGCCTTACACCCTCCTCCCATGCTGCTGTATTGTGAGGCTTGGCAGAAGGGCCCCAGGAACCTGAGGAGGGGGAAAGCTGGGCAGGAGGTTCAGGCAGGGTAAGCTTTGCAGGAAGTCTTTTCAACCAGGAACAAACAGGCCAGCAGCCCCTGAATGCAAAAGCTGTGAGGGTCGCTGCTTGGCCCAGAGGGAAGGCTGTGCCTGTGTGGAGCCCTGGGCCTGGAGTAGAGCAGCCTACATTACTGCTTCCCCAGCTCTTCTCCATCACCAGGCTGCCACAAAGGATCACCGTGAGAGCCTCTCCTTTCATTTGACAGGGGCAGTGGTCTTCAGGAAGTTCTCTGCAAATGCCTGTGCCCGGAAGGCTTGCTCCAGCAGCAGAGAACAGAGCAGAATCCCAGCTCTTCTGGGCCTGCTCCAAGACCCCAAGAGGAGAGGGGTAAGAAGCAAAGGGACAGGCTTGGGGGTTAGGGTGTTAGATGGGAATGGGATAGAGGGATGTGGGAAGGAAAGGACAAAGGAAAGTTGGGGAAAGAGTCATCAGAAGGAAAACTAATCTTTCCCAGGCACCACAGCCCAGCCCCCAAAATACAGATGGAGAGTCATCCCTGAATAGTTGAGGGGGGATGTCAAAATGATCTAAATATTTCATTATAATACTATTTAACACATCCAATACAAGATGTTAGTGATAGCACATGGAAAAGAGGTGAGGAGCATCCAGAAATATTTCACCACTACTTCCTCACCCCTGTGAAGGGACTCACTGACCCTCACACACTTATGTGTTCCCTCCTGTGGACCCTGCCATACTGTTCCCTTCAGAAGAATGCCTTCTCTCCCTGACAGTCTACCACAGCCCCATCTATCCTACAAGGCTCAGTACTACCTTCTCTGAGAATCTTCCAGAAATGTTCCCTTCCCTTCTCAAACAGAAAGGATTTGATCTGCACCTCTCTGAGGTTCCTGACCATTTACAAGTCATGTGCCTATCTTATCTGTCAGAGATAATAAAGTGCAGGAGCTACTGGTTTTAAGAATTTGCAATGTCACAGAACTGGACCCTGTCCCCATCCATCACCAACACAAGGGTGTGCATGATGGACGTTTGACAGAATGAAGAATTGTGGCTGCTGTGGGAGAAGTGAACTGCATGGTCAGGATTAGGATTTCAGGTCCAGTGCAGTAGAACGAAATCCCTCAACGGTGATGCTGGGATCCGAGACCATGCCCAAGTTCACTCAAGACATGGGTGAGAATATTCCTCTGACATATATATCACAGAACCATCGTGTCCATCCCCATTCTGAGGAAACTGGAGCCAAGAATGATACTTTCTTACCCAAGTTCCCAGAGTGGGTGGGTGGCACCTACAAACCCCAAGAACCCTCAACCCCAGTTCTGAGTCATTTCCATGAGACAGCAGCTTAGAAGCATCTCTTGTGCTCACAGCAATCGCCTCTAAAAGAAACCACAGCAGTGCCTGGAACTTTCACAAAGCTGATGGCTACCTGGGCAGGGCACCAAGGTAAGAAAAGGAAGAATCTTTTTATTCTTATTCAAAGCTGAACCCAATCTGACACAGGAAAAAAATGGAGAGAAATTCATCTTAAATGTGTAGGAGGTGGGTACATTGGAAACATGGACATTTCAGGAAAAGTGAAAAGTTTGGGAGTCCCAAAGCCAACAAAACTTTAAAAAAGAAGAAAAGAGGGCTGGGATCAGGTAGAATGAATGGGCAGTTGGATGCACAAGAGGTCATGTTGTGTCAGTTCATGCCCTGACCATTCAGTAGCTGGTTGCTCTCACAGGGCTTATCTGGGATCTACTGGAAACAGGGCCATCACTCTTCTTTTGGGTGGGTGGGGGGGCGGTTGGGATTGAACCCAGGGATGCTCTACCAGTGAGCTACATCCCCAGCTCTTTTTGTTTTTAATTTTGAGACAGGGTCTTGCTAAGTTGCTTAGGGCCTCATTAAGTTACTGAGGCTAGCCTTAAACCTGCAATCCTCCTACCTGTCTCCTGAGTGACTCGGATTATAGGCATGCACCACCACCTGCGCTAGGGCCATGCATTTTTATCACAGCTTAACCATAATATCATGACTTCCAAGTGGTGGAACTTGGGAATCAAAGTTAATGGTCATGTGCAGACAACGTTCCAAGCCCTTCTCTTGTCTTTCACTGGCCATCCTATGCCCTTTCTTACTCCCTAGTAGTTCCAAACCCTCCAGAGTTAAAAATATCTTTAATGGGATGGGTCCTTGACTTCCATCATTGATAAGCCTCCCTCTGATAGGCCCCAGGAAAGGGGCCTCCAGTCACCTTGGGGGGACTATTGAGGTAAACTGATACAGTTCTGGTAGCATGACAGGTGGTGCATTATTTCAGGACATAAATCTATCCAGCTGTCCCAAGAACATTAAAAACAACCATGGTCTCCAGTCTGCTTACCTGCCCTTGGGAATTTATTATTTAAAAAATGAAGTCAGCAGAAATGAAAAGTGATATGCCTGACACCATTTTTTGCAGAAAAGCAAAAGTTAGACAACAACCTATCTGTTAGACCAAGAAGTCTAACAGAGGATTATCTATACTATAAAACAGGATCTTAAAAAACTACTTAGAAGACTTGGAAAAGAATGAAAGGGGGGAAAAAAACCCAAGTGCAAAGTATATGTTGGATGTAATAAACAGGCAAAAATGTAGACAGATGGACAAAAGCTTGAAGTGTATAAGGATTCTGACTTATGGCAATTCGGAGTATAAACTGAGGAAATCTTGGTTCAGGTTGGTAAAATCTGCAGGGCAATTTGGAGATTTTACATATATATATTATATATATAAAATATATGCATATATATCCATATATCAAAAACTTTAAAGTCTTTCATCCAGAAATTCCACTTCTAGGAGTTTATCCAAAGAGAATAAAGAGAAATGCAGTGAGATTTATGTACAAAGATATTTACTGCACTGTTATTTGTAATGGCAAAAGCCTTGAAACCACTTAAATGATCAACAATAGAGAAAATGATTAAATTCTAGAATAACCATATAATGAATTATTGTGCAGTTATGACATTTTAAAACAACATTTAATGACAAGGAAAAAGGCTCATGATATATGCTTCATGGAAGAAAGGATGCATCATGTATACATACATGTCACATGATTTTCTGTCTCGCTAAATATATATATATATATATATATATACATAGACACACAGATATAGATATACATATACATATTGTATAAAACATCCCAAGTTTGTACATATACATACTCCAAAATGTTAATGGCAATTATTTCTAGCAAACCAGGCAAGATGGTATGTGCTTGTAATCCCAGCTACTTGGAAGGCGAAGACAGGAGGATGGCAAGTTCGAGGACAGCTACTGCAAATTAGCAAGACCCTGTCTCAAAATGAAATAAAAAGGGCTGAGGATGCAGCTCACTGGTATAACTCTCCTGAGTTCAATCCTCCATACTGCAAAATTAATTATTAATTAATTAATTAATTAATTATTCTAGCAAGTGGGATTATGAGCTGGGTTATTTTTCTCTTTGTGCATCTTCCAGTGTTGAATGATTACTTCCTGACTCTCACCACATCAGAAGGCATGCAACATCACGTTTTTTCACAATTGGTGAGGCTAAATTTGGTCACCTGGTTAAAGCGTGACCTCCAAACCCTTCAGAAAGGTACAGCTTCCCCTTTGTCATTGTTAAGTAAGCAATCTGCCGGGGATACTACGAGAGAAAATAAATATTCTGTTTCTCAACAAACCTCTGTTCTACAGAAAGAACATCCAATAATGCTCCTGACAGAGTAACTTCAGTGAAAGTTACACAAGGTTATTTCCTTCAACAGCTATTAGCTGACATTCTTCTGAAAAGAGTTTCCCCTTCCCACATTTTTAGTATGACTACAGACTCGTGGGTTTTTTCTTATTTGATGTGTTAGAATCTATTGCTGTTCTTCTTAATGCTCAAATTATCCCAAATGTGGCCAGTGGGTTTTTCTTTCAAGGCAATTTCCATATCTGTGTCTTTTAGCACTTCTTTCAACTCTCCCTGCCTTCGACCTGATTTCACCATCTCTCCAAGGAGCCCTGGTTCCTTTTTGTGGGTAATGGTATTTAGAAACCAACATCTGAGTGCCAGGTGTGTTCATTGTTACTGGAGCTTCATTATTTCTAGGCCCTTTCAGTGAACAGAACCAGGAAATTAGGAAATATAATGTAAATGCGTGTGTGTAAATCATGAGTTCATAGCGATACCTCCAATTCAAACATAACAGCACACTGTTCTTTTTTTTTCCTCCTACTCCATATTTCTATCTCCTGACTCCTGCAGTGAAATCCTGATTCCCATGTCAGGATAATTACTTATTTATTCTATCCAACAATATATTGGACATTCTGTTTTGTTTCAGGTTACAACGCCAATATTAGTATTGAGTTGGTGCTATTAAAAATATTATTTCAGTTAGTTTTCTATGCCCTTCAGAATGATAATTTGTCAACCCTTAAGTAATTATTGAATTCAGAATAGCAAATGCCTCCCATCTTTAGTCCATAATTAAGAGTAACTCAGATGTCACATGGTACAGCCTTGCCCTTAGAGATCTAGATCTAATTCCCTGGCCTACATGGAAGGCTGAACTCTCCCCGTTGGGCTTCTGCAAGCTCCTGGTCGTTTCCTTCCTCGGACCTGATGCTGCACACTCCACACCCCATACAGGAGGCTCACAACCCTTCAAGATCGCCCAAGTAATCTACTCTTACGGAGATTTCGTGAACTAAGCAGACTTTATGGACCACTTCTTGGGAATGATGGTGGAGAGGACCATAGTACAAGTTCACAACAACTTTGATAAACACAGTACAATCTCAAAAGAGCCCAGCCACATCTTTGCTATGGCATTTCTTGTACTGGTTTTCAGCTCACCCTGGGTTTCTTACTCTTTTTCCCACTGTTTTCTCCATTTCTTCCTTCTCTCTCCCTTCTCCTTTAAGGATCAAAAAGCACAATTCTTCCCCTGTCAAACAGAGCACCTCCTCCTCCTCTGAAGCCTTTGTTCAAGGCATTCTTGGAACAAAGACAGCCTTCTTCCTAAGAGAAATTATGGTGAATAAAATTTCCTCTGCCTCATTACACATACAAGGGTTGGAATCTTTTTAAAGCTTGGTCAGTTATAAATTGCAAACGAGCAGCTGCAAAACTCTCTCAAGATGAGTCTATCCATTGACTCAGCGTATGCCCCTCAGAACCGGGTCACAGATGGCTCATGCTGCCCAGGATCTTTCCACCCTGGGAGAAGCTCCAGTTTCCAGAGCCACCTCCTTGTATCCTCCCACCCTACCAATAAATGGGCCATCCGCATCTCCTCTAACTGGACAGCCACTGCCCCATACTTCCTTCCAGGACACCAGCCACAGGCCCCAGGAGAGAAGCAGTGTTTTGTAGACCTAAGCCTTGTTCTATGTGGATGGAGCCAGGCCTGCCCCACATCCCACAGGACAACAGGGCTTAGCTCAGAGGCTCCTCTAGCTGCTTCTAATTTCTCCTTTGGGAAATAGAGATGACCTAGGCAAAAAAGCCTTCTTGTGCTTGAGCCAGTGAGTGAGGATTAGGGCCACTCACCAACTTGTCAGCCTGGAGGTCCCATTCAGGACCCTGCCAGGGCCCAGAGTTGATGTTGTTGTTGTTTTCTACCAGGGATTGAACCCAAGGGCACTTTAACCACTGAGTTACATCCCCAGTCCATTTAATTTTTATTTTGAGACATGGTCTTGTTAAGTTGCTGAGGCTGGCCTTGAACTTGCAATTCTCCTGCTTCAGCCTCCCAAGTGCTGGAGTGCTAGGTGTGCGCCACCCAGTCCTTCCAGAGTTTTTAGGGCCTAGAGTATCTTCTGGGAACAGAAATTTTCCAGGAACAGAAGAATTCCAGAAATTTGACAGGTACTCCCGGAAATAATCTGCAACTCAGTTACGGTGAGGAAGGCAGATGCAGGTCTTTCTGGGAAACCTATTAGATCTCGATGAGGGGAAGGAACATGTGAAATTTTTTTTAAAAAATATTCTAAAACTTCTGCTGTGTTGGTTTGTTTTTGCTTTGTTTTGTTTTGGGGACCAGTGTTTGAACGCAGGGGTGCTTAACCACTGAGACACATCCCCAGCCCTTTTTTATTTTTTAAAATTTTTTTCAAACACTTTATCTTTATTTTCTTACATCAATCAAGTTTGTTCAGAACATTACAATAGGCATGAAGGGAAAAATAAATGCATTTTTATAAACTCAATGTGTCCAAAGTATATTATATGAAACCATGCTGGTACCTCCTAGAGAAAAGAAAGCATTCCAAGCTGGGCATGGTGTTGCACACCTGTAACCCCAGCAGCTCAGGAGGCTGAGGCAGGAGGATCACGAGTTCAAAGACAACCTCAGCCATGACAAGGCACTAAGCAACTCAGTGAGACCCTGTCTAAATAAAATACAAACTAGGGCTGGGGATGTGGCTCAGTGGTTGAGTGCCCCTGAGTTCAATTCCCACTACCAAAAAAAAAAAAGAAAGAAAGAAAACATTCCAAATTAATATTATGGTAAAAGATCAAGAACACCCTCAAAACAGGGCATGTACAAGGTTTAAGTGCAAGAAGTGTTTTCTTTCCAATTAATTTATAGAAGTGCTAGAGTGGTGCATAAGATTTGAAATATTCACCTTTTTTTATTTTTTATTTTGAGCCAAACTTGCTGAGTTGCTTAGGGTCTCACTAAGTTTCTGAGGTTGGCCTTGAACTTGCGATCCTACTGCCTCAGCCTCCCCAGCTGCTGGGATTACAGGCATGAGCCACCACACCCAGCTGCCTTGGTTATTTTCTAGTCAGTAAATATTTAAGTTTCTTTGACATTTCAATAGTTTTTTTTAAAGCATTTTTTTAATTGATTGATAGGAGAAACAGACCAAATTTGGTTTAGTAATATATAAGAATATTGGGCTCTTTCAAAATGCAGGAGTTGAAGAAAAAAGATGTGGATCAAGGAAGAGAAGAGTAAAATGAAATGGTCTAAGAATGGGAGGATGGTGGACTGGGAAAAGGGAGGGTGTGGCCCCCGGCCCAGGTGGCATGTTACCCTATAGCTCATCCATCCCCAAATCTCCTGTCTGTTTTTGGTAATCTGAGGACCACTGAAATACCTCTTGCTGTGGCTTGGATCTGGAATGAGCCCAAATGCCCATGGTTGGTCCCCAGTGGTCCCCAGTCCAGGAAGTGGTGGAACCTTAGAAAGTGAGACCTAATAGAAGAAAGGTAGGTCATGGGACTGTGCCCTCAGAGGAGAAATTGGGACTAGCCCTTCTCTCTCTCTCTCTCTCTCTTTCTCTCTCTCTCTCATCCCTCCCTCCCTCCATCTCTTCCCAGAAGCTATGAGATGAGCAGCTTTCCCTGCATTTTCACCAAAGGCCAAAAGGCAGCATGGCCAAGTGACCATGAACTGAAACATCTCAAACCATAGTCAAAATAAACCTTTCCTTCTTCTAAGTTGATTCTCTCAGGTATTTCATCGTAGTGATGAAAAGCTAATACACCTCGCTACCTCGACAGTCCCCTTCTGCCATTTCTCAATGAGCCTCAAAGTCCACCATTAGCACCTCCATCTTCTGAGTTAAGCTTTGACTTCTGCTACCTCCTCTACCAAGCAGACAGCATTTACACTGGGATTTCAGAACTGCAATTGTACCTAGTTTTGCATAGTTCTGAAATTATCTAGTATAACATATCACCTAGGTTAGGTGGGTATTCTCTCCACTTTGGTAAAAATTTTATGTAATTGCATTGATTCCTCCTTAGAAGAATCCATGTAGAGCCTAAAAGTTCAGCAGACTTGCCCTTAAGACATGGTAGCCTAAGAAACAAGTAAGGCCAGCCAGGAAAATAACTGAGCCCTTTGTCCTTGCAGAGATGCAGTAGGAAATTCATATCAGGGTAATTCTTACATTCCACATTACTGGACTGCTACCCATGCACACTGGGGATGGGTCTAGGCCCAGGTGTCCAACAAGCCTTGTGCTTCCTCCCACCTGACTATTCTGTCAGTTCCAAGGCATTTCAGTGAAGGGTTGTCCAATAGGAAGCTACCTCAAAGGCTCAGGGTATGTGGGTGGCCCAGGGATGGAGCTCAGGCCTTCTGCTGGCTAAGAAATCTCCGGGGAATTCCCAAAACTCAGGTTCCCTGAACAGGAACACAAACTGACTGAGAGTAAGGGTCTAGAGACAAGCATACCTGGATCCATACCCTGGCTCCACCACTGGCCAGCACCACATGCATAAGACTTAACTTCTACTGTTTATTCATCTGTGAATGGAATGTATAATCGTATCCCTCTCTTACCCCCTCTTAGAGTGGCTTTGAGTTAATCTGATGAGCTAATAGACGTAAAATGCTTTAAATTCACCACAAAGGAATGATAAATGTTTAAGGGGACAGATGCTTACTTTGATTTAAACAGTATACAATGTATACATGTATCAAAACATCACATGGAACCTCTTAAATATGTGTAACTTTTATGCGTTGATTTATTTTTATTTCTATTTTGCTGTTCTGGGTTTCAAATTTTATTTTTATTTAGTTAGGTTTCAGAGTACTGGGTTATGTGTCAATCTTTTTTTTTTTTTTTTTTTTTTTATTGGGGATTGAACCCAAGGACACTCGACCACTGAGCCACATCTCCAACCTTTTTTTTTGGTATTTTATTTAGAGACAGGGTCTCACTGAGTTACTTAGGGCCTTGCTAAATTGCTGAAGCTGGCTTTGAACTTGCGATCCTCCTACCTCAACCTCCACTGCTGGGATTACAGGGGTGAGTCACTGCGCCCAGCTATGTGCTTACAAATTGCTTTGCTCAGAGTATCTAATAAGTATTGTTATTTTATTGGTAGATGCATTCCTACATACACATCTATAAATGCACATGAGAAGCCTTGAAAGACCAAGTATATCAATATATTTAAAAAGTTGACAATAACAAGTGTTGGGCGAGGAAGTGGAACAACTAGAACTCTCACACATTGTGGATGGGAATGTAAAATGTGCAGCCCCTTTGAATAGCAGTTTGGCATTTTCTGATAAAGTTAAATATATATTTACCCTACTTACTGTGAGCCAGCAATCCCATTCCTAGTTGTTTACTCAGAGAAATTAAAGCATACATCCACACAAAGAATGTTCATTGAAGTTTTATTCATAATAGTCCCAAATTGGAAAAAGTCCAGGTATCCATCCACAAGTGAATGGATAAATAAATTCTGGACTGCTCTTTCAATGGAACACCACATAGCAATAAGAATGGATAAACTACTGATTTGTGCAATAAGGCAGATGCATCTCATAAGCATTTTGGTCAGGGGAAGAAGCCAGACACAAAAGGCTGAGTACTGCAGGATTTCATTTAGATGACATTCTAGAAACAGCAAAATAATAGAAACTTAAAATAGATGGGTGGTGGCCAGGGACTTGGGTCAGAGTTATGATTATGAAGAAGCATGAGGGAACATGTTAGGGTGATAGAAATGTTTTACATTTTGATTGCAGCGATGGATACCTGACACATACATTTGCCCAAATCCATAGCACTGTACACCTAAAAGATGTAAATTATGTCTTAATAAACCGGACATTAAAAGCCATTAGTGATTGTTTTGTAGGATAGGAGAAAACTGGGTAGGGAGTATGACTGAAAGATCCCTTTGTGTTCTACTTAAACACATCTCTACTGTTTGAACTTTCCCCCTCTTGGATCTGGGGATCAAACCCATGGCCTCAAGCATGCTGGGCAAGGGCTCTACCACTGAGCTATAGTCCCAGCCCTATTTGAACTTTTATAATGAGCATGTAATTTATGTACTTTGTAATCATTAAGTTTTTAAATAATAATAACAATAACATTGCATTTATCCTGAAGGATTGTTGTGAGATCTAAATGAAATAATGTGAAAGAGTATAGGGCACAGTGAATGAACTCTAGGTAGGCAGGCAGACAGGCAATGTTACCTTCCTCTCTTTGCCCACCTCCCCATCCTCTTCACTCCCTCATCCCCACCCTCTGTGGCCCTTCAGATGGCCCACACATTCTGCAGTGACAAGGTACAGAAGCCAAGTGGTTTCTGTTGAGAGTGACCGCCACGACTTACCTCGGTGACAAAGAGTGTGCGAGGGTCGATGATATCCAAGAAGTGTCTGAAGCGGCCGTAGAAGGACGTCTGGAGCAGGGTGGGAAAGGAAAGGAGGTCAGCTGCTGAACACACCCTGTGGACACTGGGAACACCCCCACATCTTAGCCTTATGATTGGGGCCCCCCAGCTCCCAGGACTCCCCATGTGGGTATGAATGGCAATAAGGCCTCATTGCTCAGGGACCTGAGAGCAGCTTTCCCAGAGCTGAAGACTTCCTAAAATTGACTCAGAGAGACCATTAAGATACTTGGTGACTCTCCCAACTTCTTTTCCAGGTGCCTCCCACTTTTCCCTCTCTCTCCCACTGTCCTGAGATCTGTCCTGAGCCTTTCAAAAGCTCCCAAGCACCACTGGGAGCCACCTCCCAGTGAGAGCCTGGTCCTCAGCTTCCCTGCCTTGCTCAGGAACTCTAGGGAGAGAGAAGGTCCTGCCCACCGCTGAGAGGGCCCCTCTCTAAGGTCCTGCTCTGCCCTCAGGGGAAAGATATTCACAGGCAGAGTCCAAGCAAGACAATAGCACACTCAGGGCCTACAGGCCCTGCTTCAACCATAGTCCTGAAACTGCTGTGAGGTGCAGGCCAAGGGGCAAGCTTCTCCAACCTTGCCCCAGAGCAGGAGCCCTAGAAAAGGAGGGCTTTGTGCTAAGCAGGCCACTGGCATTCAAGCACAATGAAAGGAAACCAAGCAACACTGCTGCTGGGCCTTTGACATGGGGACAAAGCCAGCTGGGCAAAGCCAAATTCAAGAGGGATAAAAAGAGGGTGCCAAGCTCAGGCATGAAGGAAAAGGCTGCAAACACTGGGGGTTCATGCCTCACTACACTCTGGGCTCTGCCCCAAATTCCTCCCTAGAGCCCCACAGCTCTCCAAGCACGATGCTCTGCATAGTAGAGAAAACAGGAGCCTCCACTTCCTTGCCCTTGCTTACAAGGACAGCAGACCCTGCAGTCAGCTTCCATCCTTTTCCTTCCCAATAAAGGCCCTGCAATAGGCCCTGAGTCACCAAATTCCTGCGCAAATCAGACCTGTCCCTCTGCTCATCCTGACACCCCCTGCACAGAGCAGCCTCTCCACCTCCTATTGTCACCCCCTCTCCAGGTGCAGACCACAGACCAGATCAAGCCCTGGCAACACTCCTAGCTAAACAATCACTTTTCAAGCCTCTTACGTAGCTCAAATGGCCTAAACCATTCCCCACCTATAACATGTGTACATGATGCTCACGTGATTGTCCTGGCAAATTTCTACCTCCAAAAACTCAATCTAGGGAAACAATCAGAATGTTCAGAGATATGGTCAGAGGTACATGCCAAGGCTTTCCACTGCTACATCATTTACCAAGGTAGATGGTTAACTGAGTGACAGTCCACTCATGATTGAATACTATGCAGACATTTAAAATGATGCTTTCAGTTAACAGTTACGACATGGAAAAATGCTTATGATTTTTGTAAAATGCATAAGCAGTGGGATTCCAACTTAATTAGCCAGGAGATAGAAATAGATGGATACTAAATGAATAGCAAAACTACCAAATGACATCCAGACCCTGGTAAAAGGAACCAAGGTTCCCTAGAGAAGTGGCTGGTTCCAGGGCTGGGCATGGATGATATAAGATGAAACTGGTATGT
Source organism: Glaucomys volans (assembly GCA_020662805.1). NCBI lineage: Eukaryota > Metazoa > Chordata > Mammalia > Rodentia > Sciuridae > Glaucomys > Glaucomys volans. The sequence continues at coordinate 28,808 of JAJEJO010004920.1, read as the reverse complement.
TTTGTTGTGCCAGAAAGTAATGAAGTGCCACCTCTGCCAAAGTGATAGGGACATGTTAAAAGGACCACTGAGGGAGGCGATGGACATTTTGAGCCTGGAGATGTGAGACCCTGAGAAGTGAACAGCATTACCAATGTGGCATTCCATGAATCTAATCACGGGGAGACCTCAGACAAACCCAAATGAAGGAGAATTTCATAAAACCACTGGCCTCATTCATCAAATTTGTCAATTTCATAAAGACAAAGACTAAAAAACTGATCCACATTTAAAGAGATGGCTAAATACATTGTGTAATTTGGGATTGGATCCTGGATTCAACAGGAAAATGCTTTCTAGGGCATTATTGACACAAGTGAAAAAGTTGAAATATGGATCATAGATAGATAAAAAGTATTGTATCCACATTAAATTTCCTAGTCATAATAACTACACTGTGGTTAGGAGGAGAATGTCCCTGTTCTTAAGACACATTCACTGAAGCATTATGCGATGAATGGATGTAATCTACTTTCAAATAGCTGAGGAAAAAGAACACATATAAATACACAGGTAGCCATATAACCTGAAAATGTAGGTACTGTTATTATTTTTTAACATTTTTTAGTTGTTGATGGACACAATACCTTTATTTAATTTATTATATGTGGTGCTGAGGATCGAACCCAGTGCCCCACACATGCTAGTCAAGTGCTCTCCACTGAGCTACAATCCCTGTTGTTGTTGTTGTTGCTGTTGTTATTCCAGGTGTTGAACCCGGGGCACTTAACCACTGAGCCACATCCCCGGCACTTTTTAATTTTTATTTTGAAACAGGGTCTCATGAAGTCGCTTAGGGCTTCACTAAGTTGCTGAGGTTGGCTTAGAACTTGTGATCCTCCTGCCTCCGCCTCCTGAGTCGCTGGGATTACAGGCGTGCACCACCATGCCTGGCTATTTCTTTTTACAAACTGCGGATATCCTTGAGACCATGTATATTTGCTGTTTCTAGACCTTCTGATTGACTACAGACAGAGAAAATGTGACAAAATGTTAAAAACTGATAGAGCTAGGTAAAAGGCACAAGGAAGTTTTCCTTATTCTTGCAAGGCAAGAGTTAGAAGATAACCTTCCTGTGAGAGGGAAGGTGTTTCAAAGGAAAAAAAATTACAGACCATATTTTTCAAAATGCTATATAAAAATACATTAAAATAATAACATATTGCCTCTGGGTAATAGGATTATGGGTGATTTTATTTCTATTATCTTTGAATTGCTTTTAAAATGAAAAAATCAGTATTAGGAGTGATACATAGAAGTAATATTCTATTTTTTAAATCTATGTAAATTAAAGTACAAGCCGGTAATGTTAAGTAATATACTTGACAATGAGCTTCTGAAGGGTGTGGGATGTGGACTGTTCCTCCCTTATCCACCTTGGCTACCAGTCTCCTCACACACCTAAAAGGGACTGTGCAGACACACTCGAATGAATGAGTGGGCTGATGAGCAGCCAGTGGCCTCCAGACTTCCGGAAGCGGGTAGAGCCTGGGCTGGGTGTTGAAGGGATAGTAAGGATAACAATTGAGAAGTCAGTGGTCCAAGAGGGATGAGGATGAGCACGGGCAGATATGAGCAAAGCAACTTCTAAAAGAGGCTCCAGCAGACACCTTCAACCTCTGACTTGCCCTGTGGTCCTGATCCTGTCCCAGCCCTGCCAGCCCTCTTTTGCCACTTTCTACCACAGTCACTAAGGGAGAAATTCAGATAAAGCATTTTGCTTCACAGATATCTGCAAACTCCTATTGAGCCAGGCCCAGGGAGCATCACAATGAACAAGCCCTCCAGGAACTCAAAGCCATCAAGGAGTCAAACACAAACAAACAAGTTAACAAATAACTACAAAACACTGTGATCAGTGCTCAAATGAGGCCTCACAAAGTGCACTGGGGACACAAAGGTTTCTTCCTAGAGTGAGTCAAGGGACCATCCCAGAGGAGCTGAGACTGGGAGGTGGCCTAGTTAACCTAAAAGAGGTTACACAGGACAGCATGAGGGCATGAAGGCTGAGATCAGAAACTGCAGTTGCCTGGGGTCTCCTCACCCATTCACTATTTAACTAGCTTCTAAGACCTACTGCACCCCACACTGTGCTGGGCCTTGGGGTACAGCAAGACTTGCTGAGAGTGGGAGAACAGGGAAGAACCAAGAGTCATAGATGATGCCTAGATTTCCAGTTCAATACCAATCCTTATTAATCAGGATATGGGAAGCAAGAAGCACACTGTTTTAGTGGAGAGAAGATAAACATTCTGCATTGGTCATGTACATTGAGATACTTGGGCATTCCAGATATAACTGTTCAATAAACACTTTGAAATACAGGCCTGAGATTCATGAAAGGGGTTAAATGCTAAAAGCACATTGTAATCCTAGCCCAGTCAGTCTAAAATCCCCAGGGACTAGCCTGCAGTCTAACAGAGTCAGATTTACTGAATAGCTGCAACAAGGAAGGCTGCGTAGCAGGGTTATGATGGGTGCATAGCCAAAGGAAAAGACTGAGTTGGTATAGAATGTTACTGATAAAGGTGGGGAAAATTGAAATAAAGTAGTTCATCAATTGCTCCTAGCTCCCAGCAAAGCAAGGCTGCATGAAAAGGGTCAACTTAGGTCTAGACTGATAACCGGACTTACGGCCTTGTTTCCATGGCAACTGTAAAGCTAAGATTAGTGTGGAGCTTGTCACCATAGCACACACCTGTAGTCCCAGCAACTTGGGAGGCTAAGGCAGGAGCATCTCAAGTTCAAAACCAGTCTCAGCAGCTTAGTAAGACCCTGCCAAAATTTTTATAAAGGGGGGCGGGGCACAGGGGATGCAGCTCTGTTGGGTTCAATTCCCAGTAAACCCACCCCACCCTGGCCAAAAGAAAAAAAAAAGAAAGAAGAAAAGAACAGCTGTGTGTAATGTTGAAACCAGAAACTAATTTAAACCTAATCACTTTGGGTTATCCGTCAGGCAAAGTGCTGCACATTTAATTTTTTTTTTTTTTTTCAGTACTGGGGGTTGAACCCAGGGCCTTGTGTTTACAAAGCAAGCACTCTATCAACTGAGCTACATCCCCAACCCAGGGACATTTCATTCCTAATGATATGATTAGAACAGCAAAGTCTCTGGCAATCTTAGAGAATTCAACTTCTCGATGAGCATGTACTCAAAGAAAGGAGGTCCTTATGATACTTTGTAGCCCCAATCAAGAAACATTATTTCTTTGCAGAAACAAAAACTTAGTCTGTATCTGTCTTCCCTGCTATGAATGGCAGGCAAGGTTTCTACTCTCAGTCTGAGTTCATTTTTATTTTCTCAATAATGAAAAATGTATAGTGCACCCACCCACCGCCTCTCATCAATTCAGCCCCACCTGAATCTAATCATACAGTGGACATTTTCCTTCCCTTTTTCTTTACCAGAAGAATGAGTCAGTCAAATGATCCCTTCTCTTTCCCTTCATAAGTGAAGTGAGTCTGCTAATTCTTGGCAGGGACCCTGGGCCTCCAGAAGCAGGCTGCCCTCTCCCCAGTTGTAACCCAGCTGGGGATGGCAGGCCTGGGTGGAGGCCAAAGGCAAAGGCCCAAGAAAAACTGACAGCCCCCTGGCCCCAAACCTAAAAATGACTGCTCTTCATGATTAGGAATAAAACACTCACTGACCTATAGCTCAGGGTAGACAGGCTGGAGCTGCAGGTGTCCTCGACCAGGTAGTACTCTGTCTGAATCAGCAGCCACTTCATGGCCAGGCCAGACACCCAAGGATTCTGGTTCTATTGGTTTGGGGTGGGCTCCAGGCAGCAGTAGCTGTTTAAAAATCTGCCCGGGTGATTCTGGGAAGTGTTGAGCCCACTCCATAGAACAAACCAGCCCCAAGCACTGCTCTCAGAAAGTCATCCTAGCCTATGGGAAGGAAATGATTAAGACATGACTATCTAAAAGGCACTGTGACTTTAGAACTTCACTTGAGGCAGCATATATGAGAAATTGCTCACGGCCTCCTGACTCTCAGCCCACACAAATTTCACGTGAAGAACATATTTTCCTGCCCAGGAGTTCCCTGGACCACAGAGGGAGCCCTGTGCAATCCGCCTGCTCTACCCAAACCTGCCTCAGTCCACTTTGGACCGCAGCACACACAGCTCACTGTCACCCTGGTCATCTTAGCAGGAATATGAGTTCTCTGAAGGAGTGAAGAAGATTAAAAAAATTTAAAAAATAAAAATAGGCAGCAATAAAAAACCTCTTTCTGGATAGACTGAAAAGCAAATAGGAGGAGACCTGTGTGTTTGTTCCTGTTCCTGCCTAGGCTCAACTTGCCCAATCATATCTAGGCCTGAAGCAAAGAAAAGGGAGTCCAAAAGAGGAAAGGGGCAGAAAAGGAGGAGGAAAAGGAGGAAGGCTGTTTTAGAGGCTTCAAGGTGCTGAGCCTGAACCTTCTTCTTCCTCTTCTCCCCTTCACAAGGCCATGGGGGATAGAGCTTTAAAATATGGATTTCAAAACAAAATAACAACAAAAATGCATGGATTTCAAATTGGCAAGAAAAACAGGACAGAGGAACATGTTAAATAATATCAGAGAGATGCCATCAACCACATTCAGAATAAGGGACATTCTACAGGACAAACAACCCAGTTTCTTCAACAAATACAAGGAAAAAAGAGGGAGAGAAAAGATTATCAAAAGAGACATGAGCCAAATATATGTAGAGTTGATGGGAACCTCATTCAAACAAACCACAATAAAAAAAACATTAGGGGCTGAATGGGGTAGCCCACACCTGTAATCCCAGCAGCTTGGGAGGCCCAGGCAGGAGGATCACAGGTTCAAAGCCAACCTCAGAAACTTAGTGAGGCCCACAGCAACTCTGCAAGACCCTGTCTCTAAATAAAATATAAAAGGGCTGGGTATGTGGCTCAGCAGTAGAATGTCACAGGGTTCAAATACTAGTATGATAAATGAATGAATACTAGCCAAGGGTCCTTAATTTTAGAGATACCTACTAGTAGGCCAATGCAATGCCATGATGTTTAGGGTTTGCTTCAAAATAATTTATTGTTTTGGAGTGGAGTGTATAGATGAAACAAAGCTGGCCTTAAATTGGTAATTATGGGGTTGGGGGACATGGCTTAGTTGCTTGCCTGGAAAACATGAGGCCCTGGGTTCAATTCCCAGCACCATAAAATAAAAAAATAAATTGGTAACTGTTGAAGCTGAGTTATAGGTACATACAGGTTCAAAGACTGTTTCCATTTTTGTATACTTGAAAACCTCCAGAATAAAAATGTTGGCGATAAACAAATGAATATGAACTCTGGAACCAGACTGACTAGAAAATTATTTAATTGTTTGTGTGCTACAATTTTCCTGCCTATAAACTGGAGATCACTGTACCCACATCACAGGTATAATTTTATAATTTCATAATTCAATATGCATATCAGTTAGAACAATGTTTTACTATCATCATCTTATGGAGAGAAAACCAGACACATTCCAAAGTCCATCTATCAACTTTTCTCCACCCTCTGTGGAGGGTGCTCTTCTTCCCCTACACTCCTGCACAGGGAGAGTCTTGAGGGAGGAAAAGAAGAAGGGTTTGGGGGTGACTCCAGAGAGAAATATCTTGGTTCCAAACTGCACAGAAAGTAGTGAGACGTCAAAGAATCAGAGTGTTTCCAGCATGGGCTCTGGGAATGGACTCTGGATTATGAGACATTCAAAGCAGGCTCTGTCAGGATAGCTCAAAGGCAATCTGAGCATGCATTGGACACCTATTGTATGCTAAACATTGAGGGTAGAACCCAGATAAAGATGATTGGGCCATGAAGGAGCTCATCAATACAAGGACATCCAAGGCAGACCATTGTGTCTTTAAATTCACTACCTTAGAGACACCAACTCTGGGATCTCTGAGCTGTCAAACATGCTCCCATTTAGTTTTAATTTTACAAGATCTCTAAGGGACATTTTGGATAAAAAAATAGATCCACTGCTCCAGTCACAACCTGGTATGTCAAATTCGGGTCCACAAAATCCACTGAAATGTCTGCAGCACATTCATTTATTCACAAATCTTTACTGGGCATCTCTGAAGTGCACATAGCTGAGTCAAGAGAGAGTCAAGGCAGGCACAGTCCCTGATTCCATGGAATCTAAGATCAAAAAGGAGACAGATGGTAAAGAAAACAGTCATCCCCAAATCAATGTATCCACTAGACAGGTGCTTTGCAGTAGCAGATCATAGTCAAAAACTCATCTTGGAGGCTTCCAAGGAAGTGATGCTTCACCAACTCATTAAGAATGAGGAGTGGTGCATGAGTTGAGGGCAGGAGAAAGGTGATATTCCAGCAGCTAGCCCAGGGGTGGAAAGGTACACAGTACGTTTAAAGGCTAAAAGGCAGCCAGTGTGGTGAGAAGGATGTTACAATGGGTGGGTGGGTGGTGGGATTCAAGAAAGAAAACAGCAGGGATAGATAGACTGTGCAGAACTTTGGGCCCCTTCAGAAGTGAGGTCTTTATCTTAAGAGCAAGGGAAGCCACCACAGGGTGTTTAAGTGTACATGTGTGGGGGAGGGGGCATCACCTGATCAGACCTGCATTGTTGGGACTCTGCCATACAGAAGAGGGAAGGATGGGAAGAGGGCCAGAGTGGAAGCAGAGAGACCTGTCGGAAGGCTTCAACTACAGTCCAGGAAATAGATAAGGGGGGCTGGTATAGAAGTCTAGCCATGGAGATGGGCAGATTCGAGAGTTGTTTGAAAGGTGAGATCATGGCCTCTGATTGTACTTAGAGGGTGAGAGAAAGGAAAGGAAGTATACAGGCAAATCCCAGGTTTATGACTAGCACTTGGGTGGCAAGCTGAGCTGCTTGCAGAGAGCCAGGGAGGAGTGTGGGAGGAGCAGGTTTGAAGGAAAGAGGAGAAGATCCTTAACATGGATGAATCACATGTGCTCAGGCACTGTTCTTTAAGCAGGCCACTATGCTGGGGAGCTTCAACAGCAAACGACACACACACTTTACTGCCAAAAAGAGATACCAGTAACAGCAGTAGGAACCAAATAGTCTCAAATGTGCATCTATGGCTCCACAGCAAAGGGCCAAGTCATTAAAGCCACTAAGAGGTACCCCACAAATATCTATTGGGTGACTGGATATCCCAAGTGCCACACACAGATGACAGGAAAAAGGGGAGACAGGAGCAGAAGACTTTACTCAACACCTAATTAAAAGCCTAACTATTTGGTACCTAGGGTAATATTTTCTCAAAAGACCTACATGAGGTTTGAGACCAAGTAACCATGGCTTAGAGGACCCCAGGAAAGACTGCAGAGGAAAGGTTGAGAGGATGGAAAATCTTTGGGGGTGGCCAAAGAGGATTCCAGGAGGAAATCAGCTACCTGACTTTATCAGACCAGGGGGTAAAGGCAACACAGTCAGATATTGGCCTGTCTATGCATGGTTGAAGGATGAGCAGAATGGGAGATGCAGAAAGGAATGAGGGTCACGCCAGGTGAAGCAGGTGCATCCCCAACAGTCTCACCATAGGTGGCCTCTTACACTAGCAGAAAGATGACAGTCTCTTCTCAGATACCTACATGCTGAAATTATCTATTTATAAAAAGAATCTAGTCCCGTTTTTAAACCTTGGGGACATTTTTTCAGAAGGATAAGGAGAGCAGCTCCTTAATTTCAGCGAAGCTAGGGGCTGGATTCAGTCCCCCTCCCACCACCGCAGCCAAAAAGAAAAGAAAGAAAGCAAGAAAGAAGAAAGAAAAAGAAAAGCAAGCAAGCCACTGCACCGACCTTTGTACCATAAGCCTTTCTTCCTGCAAAGTTCTTTCTGGCGCCTCTGTCTCCCACCCCACCCCCCGCAAGCCCCTGTTTGCCCTTTTCCTAATAAAGTGAGCTTCCTCAGCGCTGGACACAGCAGGGCCCAGAGTCTGCGAAGTGGGAACTGCCCCTCCTAGGTTCCGGTCTCCCGGCCAACACGTCCGGGCTGCAGGTTCTATCCCTGTCTCTGAGCCGGAGGACCGAGTTAGCGACGCCCAGGCGGGGGTCCGGGAAGAAAAGAAAGTCACCATGCCCAGAAGAGTCCGAGCGGGTCTGGACAGAGCCAAGCGCTCGGTGGCGCTTGGGCCGGGGTACGAGAGGACTCAGAGAGGGAAGGGCTGGGGCTAATTCCCGGGTCCATGGACCCTCCGAGGGACTGCGGCCCCAGGGGATGACACAGCGTTTCCTCCGCACCCCTGGCTCTTCAGGCTTGTCCCAGCTTCATCTCTGCTGGGCACCGGCCGGCCGACTCGCTGCGTCAGGGAATTCCCAGCTGGGGGATGGGAGAGGCCGGGGAGCCGCAGCACTCGGCACGTGGTCCCACCCTGCGGTGCATCGCGGACCCCGCTCGAGGGTAGAGGAATGGAAGTGTGACAGCGAGGTGCAGGAGCTGCACGGTGGCTCAGCCTGCAGCTCGGAAGGAAAGTCAGTCCCAGTCGGGGGAAAAGTTGGAAGGCATCCGGGCCACGCCAACTTCTCACCCAGGGCCGGGCCCGAACTTTGCACCGGGAGTGGGCGGCTGCACAAGCTGGAGCGACCCTGCAAAAGCAGGTCGGACCCGGGCGCCCGACAGTCCGGGCCGCGGCTGTCTGTGGCCAATCAAAGAGCGCCTCGGGCGAGAACGACTGGAGGGCGCGGGTAGTAGGGGAGTGACAGAAGCAACCGCCAATAGGAAGTCAAAGTGGGAGTCCTCGCCCGGCCCACTGACCAATGGGAAAAGGATGGTTGTGGCCGAGGTCCCCGCGGCACTAACTGCAGGCTCCGGTGGCCGCGGGTCGGAGACCCTTAGGCTAAAGGGGACTTTGGAGGGGAGTTTGCTCGCCCTTCCCGTGCCACCCGCCGACATGCAGATCACAGCCCCGGTCCTCACCTGCTGGAAGCGGGGTTTACCCAGTTGGAAAGGCGGTGCATCGGTTGAAGCATTAGCGGCACTAGCCGCCGCCGCTGATGCTGTAGTCGCTGTATCCGCCATGGCCACTGACGCCCGCAATCCCCGGCCCTTTTAAAATGTCCCTCCTCGGCCCCCGCCACAGCTGCCTCTCCCGATTGGCCATCAGCAACCGCAGCAAGCAGGGCGCGCAAGGGGTTGTGGGGAGTGTAGTTTTTCTCTTCTCAGACTCTGACAACCTCAGACTGCGGAGAGTTGCATCCACTCAGACTCCGTCTCGGTGTTGTGGGAAAGGTGTGCAAACACGGCCCTGAGGTTCCGGGAAGGGGCCACCGGGCGGCTCCTCGCTACTTACCTGACCCCAGAAGTTTGGGTTACTGTCATAGGCGTCGCGCCTAAAGCGGCGACCCAGAACAAGGGCCCTCCACCAACGGCTCCGACCCCAGGACCAGATGGGCAAGGACTCCAGGTGGAGTAGGGTTAACTCGGAGGGCTTTCTGCAAGGACTTGCAATGCGGAATTTTCCTGCAGTTTCTTCTGTCACCACCCTACCTCCCGCCCTGTGCTCTCCAGTCATACTGACACTCGTTCTAGAGTAGGCAGGGCTTTTGATGCCCAATCCTTAACGGCCCCCACCTCCTTTAACCAACCAAGGAAGATCCCTCCTGGGCCTTAATTACTGGGAAGAGAACTGGGGGGTGAGGGTAGAGAGGCCCCTGGGAATAGACTTCAGTAGCATTGCAAGTATCAGCTACAAAGTCTTTAGATGAGAGGCATTGCAGACTTAGAGCAAACCACAGCAAGGATAATAAACACTTCTGCATAGAACAGTTTAAGACTCCTAGCTGAATAATCTGGTCAGTGAACCAGACTGGGGATGTAGGGGGCTGCCTATTTCACCCAAGAAGACAGTGAAACTATTTTGGACTTGATTCTGTGAAACCCCACTTGGGGTCTTCTTAGTCTCATGGTAAGTGCAGAGTTGGTTAATGTCCACCCATATTGCCCACTAATGGTTGAGCAAAAAGAAACAATTTTCCTTTAGCTGGAAAGAGATTCTAGCTAGCTATACAATTTGTATTTTGGATTTGTATTTTATCTCCCCCTTCTAGACTAAGTAGCTTGAGAAGAGAATTCAAATCTTCACCTCTGTATTTCATCACTGTACCCAATAAACATGCCCATAATAGATGTCCAGTAAACAGAGATCCTGGGAGTTGGTGAAAGACTGAGTCCGGGCCCCTAGGCCACACTGTACTACTCCCCTGTGATGTCGTCCCTAAACCCCATCACTTCAATTCAAGGCTGCCTTCTTCCACAAGCAGCCTTCTTCCACAGGCAGACTCCTTCACACACTCATTCCAAAACAGGAACATACAGACCACCTGCAGTATGTGAAATTTTATTCTTCATAAAGTGCTTGAAACATGAAGAACAAGCTCTTTATAAACAGGAGTTACAACTAGGAAGACGAAACAGCAAAGCAGAATGGTTCCTGCTTCCTGACCACCCCACGGCAGCTCTTCTCCATCTTGTGGCCAGAACAGAAACATCAAACAAGAACCCTCTGTTTCAATTCAAACCTTCTTCTAAAGACAACCCTGTCCTGAGCATGTGAGAGGCCCAACATCAAGGATGGGTGGAAGATCAGGACTGGAGCTGGGATCACCTACTGCCCAGAGGAATACCTAGGAGAGGAGTGACCTCCTCACTCAGAAGAGACACTTCCACCCCCAATAACCACCCCCCCAAAGTGACTGAAAATCTGGGCACCTGTGGATACTTTTCTCAGCTATGCTGAGTGGATCTTAAAGATGTCAATTCTGCAGGGGCTATCCCCCAGGTATGGGGCTCCTCTCCATCCCGGCAGAAAACTGACATCACCCACAGAGCACATCTCCCGTGAGGCCTTCTGAGTGAGCCCACAGGCCCTCTCATGAAGAAGAGAGCCCCAGAAGGGCTCTTGCCTCTTCACCGGGTCTAAAGTACCCTCTTTTAGCATCTTCTCACCTAACCCTTTGCTAATGCAGGGTGCCCAAGCCACTGAAGGGTCCCTACAGATGTCATGGGGGAAGCCTGCTGTGCTTTCCACAAGCAAACCAGGGACTGAGCCAAAGGGCAGACACTTCCATTTCAAAGTGCACTGCAGCCAAGCCAGGCAAGGTATTGGGGCTGAAGGGACAGGCCGGGACAGGAGTTTAGTGGATAGGTGGGAGGGCAACAAAGGCTTTTTTTCTAAGCATAGGTGTCTCCTAAGGCATAGTGTGGCCTCCCACTTCCAGAGCAGCCAACTGCTGCTCAGTCGAGTCCTGGCAGAATGAGAGTGAGCAGGGCAATCCCAGGCTTGCTCCCACCAGAAGTTTTTATCCTAGGATCCTCCAAAGGGGTTGAGGGAGATGGGAAAGATGGCAGGAAGGCTGAGGGGGCACAGCACTTGGCCAGGCTCTTAGCTGAGATTAACTCTGGGAGGGAAAAAGCACAGAGCAGGGCTGCCCCCAGCTCCTCTTCCCCTTCCCAGGACCCTGACAGAGCCACCCCCATGTGCTCAACAGGAGGGGATGCCACCAGGAGGGAGAGGTCTACATCCAGAGGCTCTTGACCCCGCCCACAAAAGGCACATTTTGTTTCCAAAAGTTCAAACCCTGCAGCAGCACGGAGTTTTGGCATCTGGACAGGCAACAAGAACAGATATGGAGGCTTGATCCCCAAAACAAAAGCAGCCCAAAGCCCAGACCTGGTTGGGTCCACACATCAGAGCTGTGTGAGAACCTGAAAAGCAAGGAGCTCTCCCCTGATCCAGTGCTACCTCCACAGTCGACCATGACACTCAGTGGAAAGGTTCAAAGAAGGGCAAGGAGCAGCCTGGAGAACACACAGCACCACCTCCATCCACACTGCACCCATGATGCAAGTAGCCCCAAAGAGAAATGGACTCAGGATGTGACTAGACTCAGACTAGACTAGGCCACACAGGCTCCCTGCTCTAGGGGATAGGCATGGGGCAGAAGAGTAGGCACACTGACTGCCCACAACTTACAAACAGGCAACTTGGTCCCTGTCCCAGTCCCAGCAATACTAGGATCCCCTCTTAGGGGCTAGAAGGAAATGAAGAGGATGAGGGATTGGCCATGGGAAGAAATGGCTGACCATCCTTGGAGAGTAGCAACGTCTGTGCTACAGCAGTCTGGTCCCAGACACATCAAACTGCAGCTCCCCCTGCTCCATCTTGAGGGCTAACTTCCCTATTCCAAGTTCTTGGAGCCCCCAAAGCTAAGGGGTATGAAAATAGGCAGGTGCAAAAGACCAAGGGCTCCCAGAGACACATGGTTGTAATGGAACCTGAGGCTCTAATGGGGTCCAAGGGCTCCCTTCCAGCAGCCCCATTAGAGGCAGAAGGGAGAGGGAGCAGGGAGTGACCAGGAAGACAGGCTGCACCTGTCCCAGATGAGGATGTGTTCAGCAGGAGGGAGGGCAGGCGGGCAGGCAGGTGGTCACAGCCCATCTGGGTAGCAGGTCCTTGCCAACCCTCCAGGGGTAGGGACAAGGGAGGCTACTTGGGGGGCCCAGGGGGAATCTGCAGCAGTGTGGGTGAGCTCTCCATGATCCGCACCAGCAGCCGGTCAATGTAGCTTTCCAGCTCCTGCACATGCTCATCCCGCTGGCTCAGCTCCCGCTCTCGCTGCAAGAGCAGGCCAATGAGCTCATCGTGTGTCAGATGATAGTACTTGGCTGACTGGTCCAGTACAGCAGAGTCCTAAGGCCAGACAGAATGAGAGTGAGCAAAGTAGCCCCTGGCCTACTGCCCACCTACACCCCAGGTACCCCGCCACAGACCCAAGAGCTAACTGCCTCCAATGCCAGAGATAGGCTAACCAACTTCAGGACTGTGGCATGGAGGACCCAGCCTGCTCCCCCTCCCACTCTCCCAATGCTCTGGGGCCTCTCCACAGCACCATGTTCTGCCAGATTGCCCCTGGCACCCTGCGTCTCACCTTCAACCTCTTGGTGTCCACGGACTGGCCAAGCTGGGGTGCTGGAGCCACAGGTTGAATGCCACCAGATGTGACTGTTTTGAGCTTCTCCAGCCCACTGCTCAGAGCTGTGCTCAGACTTGAACGGGACTGCTTCCTGTCAGAAACACCCTCTGCAGGGACAGCACTGAGGGGCTTCACGGGGTGGGGACTGCAAAGACAGACAGGAGATGGGTTATGGGGGAGAAGGGTGGCACAGGCAAGGTGGGGCCACCTTCTCTGCAGAGCCCCAGGTCTGCTGCACAGTTGAGGTCTCTTGGACAGTTGCTCCCTGCACGCCTCAATCTACATCCCACCACATGCCCCCTCCCCATTTCACTCCCCCTGTGATCTGATGACCTGGTTCGCTGGCAGAGACAGCAGAGGCCACCCTATAAGTTTCTGTGCTGAGGTGGGGAATTTGCCAGGACATCCACCTCCAGCCATTTTCCCTCCCTCCGCTTCTATACTTTCCCTACAGAGGTAGCTAACCCTCCCAGTTTCCCCAGGACTGTGGGGATTCCCAGGACATGAGAATTTCAGAGCTAAAATCAGGGAAGACCTGGCAAACTGCAGTGCTTGGCCCTCATCATCCATGTGCACCCAGTTAGGCTCGTGAGCACCCCTCAACCTTGTACTTGCTCGCTCACCCTCAGTCATCACCACTTTCCTCTCACCCAAACCTCTCCAGAGAACGGACACCACATACTCTATTTAATTTCTTACCTTTTACTGACTATTCAACCCATCAGAACAGGACCTCAGCCCCACCAGCCCAGCACAGGTGAACCTGCTGTCCTGGTGGGCCTGCCATCTCCCCTCCCTGCCTCTCTAGAGTCCATGCCTACCCTACTCTTTCCTTCAGGCTGCCCTCCTTCTCCCTCCTGCCCCAGGCCCTCCACCTGGTGTTCTGGCCTGAGAGAGAGTCTTACCTCAGGCTGAACTGCTGGTGTGCTCCTGGTGTCTCTCCTCTCTTCCCCCGACCCAGACTCTCACTCCAGTCTCCAGCTCCAGCCCAGACCTCACTTTCAAGCTCTAGACTAGTGCAAGCAAGCTGGCTCACTGGCTCCCTCACGATCCACCTCTGGTGCCACATGCTCCCCTCACACCTGCCCTTTCCTCTATGCTCCCCAGCAGAGCCTCCCAGGGCCCAGTCAAAAACCTAGGAGTCTCTCTGACTAGTCCTCTTCAGCCTCAGCCTTCAATCAAGCCCTGCCACCGTCCTACCTTCTCTCAAGCCCTATTCTCCTCTTCAAGCCAGGGCTAGCCACAACTTTCCTCCAGCCACAGCTAACTCAGCTCCACCCAGCAAATCTAGCCCACCTCCAACTGCTCCCCACTTTGCAGCAGGATAATGATCTCACCTTTCTGATGCTTAGAAACCCTTTAATGGCTCCCATCAAAGTAAGAACACAATCTAACACAATCTGGGCTCTGCCCATTCCTCATGGCCCACCATTCCCCAGCAACAGGAAGAGTGCTATGTTAAGGCCGTCACAAAAGCTAGTCCTGTACCTGGAGTACTGCCCTTTCCTCCCACGGGCCTATTACTACTACTGTTTCAAAGCAGTGCAAAGTCACCTCCTCCAGCAAGGTCTCCTGATTCCCTCAGGCTAAGATGACCCTCTTCTGGGATCCCCTAGCTCTCTGCACTAGGGACAGTTATATAAACTATAAGCATCAGGTCCTCAACTCAGTCAACCTGCCCTTGGAGGAGCTCTTACAAATCTATACTCATTCTACAGAAGCTTTAGGCCATTCAGAAGTAGGAAGTGAAATGGTCCAAAGACCCAGAGAAGCAGCTGTTACTTGGGTTAGTGCTACAGATTCAGTCACACAGTATCAGAAGAGTGACCAAGTGCCCAGCAGCAGGGCAAAGTAGGGAAAAGAACAGGTCCTTAACTGCCACCTAGGAATCCACACTAGAAATGGGTGTGAAAGCAACTCTAAGGGGGCCACCTACAGGTGGTGCAGGAATCAGTGCAGCAGAAAAGCACCATGAATGAGTGGCCAGCCAGAGGCCTGGGCTCCAGTCCAACTGCCCCACATCTGAAGGATCCCGGGCCCTGCAGCTCTTATCTGAGAAACAGGGTTAGCTCTATTTGACCCATCCACTTCACAATGCAAAAGCACAGACATGAAGCCAACTCTGGAAAGAATAAAACTTCCAGAAAGTGGCAAGTATAATTAAAGGTTGTGCTGGAAGCTGGGGACCAGCTGACAATGCTGTTGTGATCAGGAAGCAAAGAAGTTGCAACCACCAGCTCCCCCACCTGCTCCCCCTGTCATAGGGGGCACAGCACTGCCCATAGCTGAAGGAGAAAGGTGGGGCATCCAGACTCCCTCCCACTCACTTCTCAGGTGCCAGCACTTGCCCCCCAAGTCTTCCCATCCTGGGACCTGCCTTCCTCACTAGACTGGGAATTCCTCAGGTCTGACATAGAGCCAATGCTTAGGGAACTCAAGTGACTGACGTGTGAACGAATGAGAGATGGAGCAGGCTGGAGGCCTCATGAAACAGAGGCCAGTGCTGGAGCCTGACCTAATCCCCAGACCCCACGTTCTGCTTCTCAGAAGCAGCAGCCCCCCTGCTCACCCCTCCTTTGCTCAGGCCTCCTAGACGTTCATGTTCCCCTAGACTCCGAAGCCAGTCAAGTCACACTCACCACATCCCAATCCTGAGCCTCCAGTGCCCTCATCGCCCCACACCTGCAACCCCAATCACCCAAGGCCCTATGACTGGAATCACACAGCCCTCTGCTATCCACCCAGCAGTCCTAAGCACATGGGAACCACCCCTGAAAGGCAAGAAATCAACAAAGGGCAAGCTACTAACACACAGGCAGAGGCAGGAAACCTTCTTTCTAAGGGCTCCACATGTGGGAAGCACTTTAGCTTTCCTCTCTCCACTGACGGTGTCCCTCTGACCTTTGTCCCTCCTCTGGTTCTCTGCTTCGCTGGACATAAAACAGTCCAGAGCTTCACTGCCAGCCTGCTCCCCCACAGCCTGCCAGAACTGGATGCACCTCAGTGTTTAGCAAGCTCCACTCCCCTGCCCACAGCCTCACTGCCCTGCAAGCACAGTTCTCACCCCTCCCCATCAGCACACACTGCTCTCCCCGACTTCGTTCCTCACTCCCTCCTCATCAGTGCTGTCTCCCAAGTCCCTGGCTTGTGGGAACACCTTGATTGTCCAAGGCTCCATGATGGAGGCAGCTTCATAGCTGGTACCACGGAGAGCTCATGATTTCACAGCCTCCGCCATCCTGCCTGGGGTAGAGGAGACCCTGGCCTGCCCTTAGCAAGGAGGAGGCTGGGATGTGAACACCTCCACCCGCTGCCCTGCTGGGCCCCCTCCGTGTTCCTCCTGATGGAAGTGGACACTCACCTGGCACTGGGCTGTAGCTCCTCAGCTGGTCGTGTCTCCAAGGGCAGAAGCACAAGCGGGGAGGCTGGGGTGGCTGCAGCGTGGTCCTCCCCTTCAGGGACAGGGGAGCCTCCGGGGAAGGAGGGCTCAAAGGGGCTTGGGGGTGAGGCTGGCTCCCCCAGGGGTGGGGAGGTAGAGGTCAGGGGCCAGGCTCCAGGCAGGGGAGAACACAGAGGGCCAGGACCCACATGGCGATGACTAGCCCAGGGCGGGAGAGGGGGCGGAGGAAAGGCAGGCTCTGGGGGTGTGGGCAGCTCTTCTGGACCAGAGTGGATGGAAGATTCCCTGGACCCTGGTGGGGATGTAGATGGGAGGCTAGGGGGATCTCGGCTCTCCTGAGACAAGAAGGGGCTCAAGGCATCCTCTGAGGCCCACAGATCAGCCTGCTGAGGGGTGACCGACAAAGGCCCAAGCCTCTCTTCTACTGGCCCTGGGCTCTGGGCCTCAGAGCCTTCTCTGTCTGGAGTCCCAGAGATCTGCTGACTTGGCAGTGCCGAGCTTAATGAGTTACAGAGTATGGGGACATGACCCTCAGGGCAGCTGGTGGACACAGACAGGCAAGCCCCAGATCTAGAGGGGCTGGCATCCTCTACTAGCTCTTCCAGACCTGGCTCACCTAGCAGGGTCCCAGAAGATCGGCTGTCAGACTCCTCTGAGTCAGGCTTCCTGCCCTCCTCCTTGGTCTCCACGGGACCAACAATCAACGCATTTGGGGTAGAGTCTTCTCCTCCTGCCCCTGCCCCCCAGTTACTCAATTCCCCTGTAGTCTTCTCTTGTTCCTCCTCCTCCTCCTCATCCACCTGGGAATTTGAGGGTGTGAAGAGACGAGGCGGCTTGGGAGGTGGTGGGCTGGGCCTCAGCCCCTCCTCCAACTCCCACTCAGGTTTAGGCTCTGGTTCCAACTCCAGTTCCAGTGGGGGAAGCCCCTCGCTCCCCTTGGGGATGACATTTTCTGGTGACTCTGGTTGTACCCGGGGAGAAGGCAGCACATCAGACTCTCCTTGCAGGACTGTTGAAGCCATCTCAGCTGCAGGAGAAATGGTGACCACATCCCAAGGCCAGGAGTCATCAACTGTATTAAGCTCATGGAAAAGCTGATTTTCGCCTTTGGGGGCCTCCTCATCCTGGCCTTCAAGGGTGTCATCTGAACCTGGTAGTCTCTCCCAAACACTGATCACTTCTGGAGAGCTGAAAAGAGATGTCCCGCTGTCTGCTGGACTCTGTCCAGCTCCCACTTCTGTGTCCGGTGGTTCCTTGTCTGGTGCTGAGGTCAAGACTCTCAGTTGTGGCTGGGCTGATGCAGAGGGCAGGCCAGCCCTGGCTGACCCAAGGGGCCCTGGGTCAGATGCACTTGTGCTCTGCTGGTCCAGTTCAGAGTCCAGAGGAGCCCTGGGCTCCAGCCACATGCTGCTCCCACCTCTTCCTCCCCCAGGGGCTCCCTGGGGCTCGGCTGCCTTCACTGTCATGGCCCGAGGGCCTGGGGCCTGCAGCCCAACCGCCTCCAGCCCCACTCCTTCAGGGGCCAGGATCTCATTCCTGGCCTCCGGATGCAGCCTGCCAGCAGCAAAGATGTTGAAGGTGTCGTCCCACTCAGGCAAGGCTTTCCCAAGGGAGGCCAGGGGGGCGGGGCTGGCCCTCGAGGCACTGGGGAGAGAGGGAGCAGGTGAAGGAGAGTTTAGTGCTATGTCGGCTACGAGCTCCTCGAAGAAGGGGTTGTTCTGCAAGGAGGTGAGGAACGGGTTGGTGACACCCAAAAATCCAGATGGGGTGGCTTCGGGGGTGATGGTGGCTGTGGCAGCAGTGGCAGCAGCAGGGGAGGCGGCTGCAAAAAGGTTAGTGCTTAGCATGGGAGCAGCGGTGGGAGCAGGAGTGGGGGGGGCCGGAGCCCAGGGGGAGCAGGGGAAGTGGTGAGGAGCAGCTGGGTCAGGTTCTACCTGAGGAGACACGTCCAGGCTGTGGAGGGAGACAAAACCATGAGCCTCCTGGTTAATGCCGAGACTAGAAAAGGCCCTGCCGAGTACCACACCCCCACCCCTGCCTCAAGACCAGGTGCCACAGTACTATTTGAACTAGGGGACAGAAGATCTCAACATGTAACCCAAGGAGAAGGGTGTTGGGCACAGCTAATTTAATCCTCACACGGACCCCCATCTTACAGGCAGGGTCCTAACCTAAACCAAGTATTCTTTCCTCTGTCCCATGCTGAAGAGTCTACTCTTTATCAAATTTACAGTTAAAAAACGTCTCAAAGTCCCTGGCATCTCTTTCAGGACTAAGAGCAAAGACACCAGCTGGCTCAGAGGGGCAGAGAACAGAGCAAGGCCAGGCCCAGGAACGTGGCTGAACAGGGCCACACTAAGAGAACCAGGTAGGACACCTGGAATTTGGGTTCCTGAAACAATCTGGACTGCATTGATTCCGTGCAGAGGAGGTAAGGATGGGCCCATCATCAGACATGGCATGGTGACAATCAAAGAGAACAAATGGCCCCTCTCATCCACAAGCTTAGCCCTGCCACGGTACCCCCTCATCTCACCACCCATGTGGGTCAGCCCTGGGAGAGGAAGAATGGGAAAGTGATGGCCAAGTAACTCTCTATGTCTCTGGGTCCCCACACAGATCCCAGCCAACCTGGAGGTGGGGGCAGGATGGAGTAGGGACAGGGAAGGTCCTCTTG
This sequence comes from Glaucomys volans, assembly GCA_020662805.1. Taxonomy (NCBI): domain Eukaryota; kingdom Metazoa; phylum Chordata; class Mammalia; order Rodentia; family Sciuridae; genus Glaucomys; species Glaucomys volans. The sequence continues at coordinate 9,727 of JAJEJO010004920.1, read as the reverse complement.
GGAAACCTGCTCCTGAACAATAAACCTACAGTCACAAAGACACTGGAGACCACTACAGGTCCCCCTCCCAGGCCTTGCAGGAGCACCCTGCACTTCAGTCAACCCATGAGCAAAGCCAGTTTCAGAGAGGCCAGCACACTCTAAACCTAGAGATTTTGCTTCCCCAGGGCACAGACAGAAGCTGGAAAAACTGCAATAGAAAAGCAGACCAAAGACCAGAGTTTCCTGGAGTCTAACAGGAGCTTTCAGCTCAGCCCCTGACACATCTAGACCGTGGCAGCCTCACAGCTCTAGCAGACTCACTCCTCGTGGCTGGTATCCAGCCCCCTCTCCAAGCTCCCAAGGCCCCACTCCTAGACCTCTGCCTGCCCAGGTGGAAACATCAGAGGGAAAACTCCACATCCATCTTCTCCAGTTTCTTCCACAGGAAATGTGGGAGGTGAGCAGAGGCAGCAGAAGCCAGGCCTCACCAGATGGTCCATGAGAAACACAGGTTGGGGGAACAGGGTATCAGTGGAAAGAGGCTGAGGTGTCTGGAGCTTGCCAGGGTCCAGACAGGGCAGGTTCACACACAGAATCAGGCAGGCACTGCAATGAGTCCAGTTCAACCAGAGGCAAAGATGACTCCCAGAGACAGGAGCAGGGAGGGGAGGTCAGCTCCACAGGCAGGACACAGCCAGGTCCCAGACCCCTGGGTTTCTCATAGCTTCCAGAGATTCTTATGACCTGTTCTTCCCCTACACTAACTCCCCAACCAAGGCTGGATTTTCAGTCTTATTCCTACCACCTGACAGAGATGGAGGGAGGGAGACAGAAAAACTCCCATCCATTCCTACCCACCACTCCAGGCCCCCAGCACCACTCTATCTCCAAACATTGCAAGACACTGAAAGAGGGAGAACACTGGGCCCAGAGTCCCAACCCCAGTAAAATGTTCCTTCTGTCTTCATTCCAGACAGGCCCCAGGGCAAGGACACATGCCTGCCTTGAGGGCCAGGGGGAATGGGAGGCAATGCACCACCAGTGCATGGGGCAGGACCCACCCTGAGCCTGCACCCCAACAGCTCCAGCCAGGAATAGGGTTGGGGTACTCTAGGCCACCTCTCTCCTAGCCCCCTTCCTGATGAGTGACCAGAGTGACCTGAGGGATGAGGGCCTCATTAACATTATAGAGCAGCAAGCTAAGCTCCACACCCTGCAGCCCCAGCCTGGCCCCCCACTCTCACCCAGGAAGTCTCACAGGAATCTGCTGGCACCCAGAACTGCAAGGAGAAGAGCTCCAGGGAAGGAGCTGAGAGGACAGACCAGGCTCAGCAATCTCCCCCCCACCATGGCTCTCCAGAGATGCACATGAATCCGTTGGTATGGAATCGTCAAAGGGCTCTCCCAGGAGGACGGGGCTCTAGGCACCAGGCACAACAGGCTTCCCAGAGCAGGGATGCCTGAGAGCATTTTGTCCATCCCAGTCTCCAGCACATGTTCCCCTTCATCTGTCCTCTCCCTGCTCTACACCAAGGGCACATTCTGAAGGGTCTCACTTTAAAACATCCCCTTCCTACCAGTCAACCTGGCACAGGTCAGAAGCACATTCCCTGGTGTGGTCACCTCCAGAGGCTGCACTCAGAGGCCAGAGGAAAAAAAATCTCTAAATCTTGGAACCCACTGCACTGGCCACCCCAAACAGTGGGGGCAAAATATATGCTGACTTGTCTTCTCATTTGGAGCCACATGTTGGGGCAAGAAATCATAAATCCCCTTCAACATGGGGGAATAAAATGTTAGGGCATGCAGGCACTTGGGACTACTGGCTGAACTTGCCACTTAATGTGAATCACCTGTTCACTTAGGTGAACAGAATGCCCTTTTTTCCCCCAGTGTTTCAGCTAGAACCCAGAACCTTAGGCCCACTAAGCAAGCATTCTACCACTGAGCCACACCCAGCCCTGCCACTGACTTAAACACCAAACCTCCCACCACCTCTCTAGCTAGGGGGCTGGTTTCACTATTAGCCATTTCTTCCTTAGGCTGAGATGAGTTGTGTCTTTGTCCCATGCATTAGTCCCAAGGTGGCAAAAGCGAATCTGCACAGGCCTTCCATAAGGCAGTCCCCCAAGGGCCAAAGCCAGACTCAAGACACATCCAGGCCCTGCCAATGTGCTCTTCTGCCATCCCTCCTCAGGCATGGCCTCTGGAGATGTGCCCCAGTGTCCAGGAAACCTAAACAGAAGGCTGGGCACATACGCTCCCATCATCTGTCACAATGAGTAACAGACAGGGCCCTTGTAAGTAGGGAGACTACATCATTTCTTCCACACCAAAACACTGTTAATATAATAACTATGTCAGGAAATCAGACACAAACTGGACAGAAGGCCTGACTGACTCTTAAGTGACTGGGCACACATCACAGATATTCATTTATAGCACCCAGGACATAGCCAGAGAAACTGTGCCCTTCCAGTAGCCATGGCACATCCCAGGCCCACTGGGACCTGTTGTCTTCCACATCTGGGGAGGGGCTGAGGAGAGGCAGGCAGAGGTGCCAAAGGTCACTGTAATGACTCAACTGCCTCTCTGTTACCAAACCTATACTCCCACACTTTGTGGGGGGGGAGGTGGAGGGCATTTGCATTTGATTCCTTCCTGTGCTCAAAGCTCTAGGGTTAACCTGATAGGAAGGGGATGGGGAGCACAAGACAAGGAATAGGCACAAAAACCATCTATTTTGGCATTGGCAGGTTTAACATGCATGTTCTCGAGGAAAAGCACAAACTAAATTGCTCTGTGCAAATGACTTATAGCAGGGTCAGTGAGCAGCAATGAGTCCTATGGCCCAGAGCGGGGTCAGTCTCAACTACCTAACTCTCACTGTCCCTCCTCCACACAAGCAGGGGCCTAGGGTAACAGCCCCAGACTAGCAGACTAGGGTCACCTCAGAAGGACCTTCTCTGCTTCTCCAGCCTCCTCCATTCCTTCTCTGTCAATCGCTGTGTTCAGCAATAGCACTGCCTATTCTGGCAGTGCTATTGGGTCATTCCATGGAGCACTGATGCCACATGGGAGCACTAGAGGGCGCCGTTGCCCTTGCTCAAAAGGAACACCCAGCAGTCTACAACAGTAGCCCCAAGGGCAAAGGCACCCCAAACCCTAGGCCTATGGACAGGCTCCCCAAGTCCCAGCTGGAGATCCTGCAGCTACGTTCAGTTACTGCAGTTCTGGGTCTAGCCTACAGTCTGTGGCTGTTATAAGCTGTCCAACCTCTCATTCTCCTCAGAAGTCCTAAGCAACCATTCCAAGTCAGAGACAAAAATCGTTTCTTACAGGTCAGTCTTCCCCTCCCTGCGGGGCATATGAGGCAGGGTGCTACTGCTGGGGAAGGTTCTGTCTCTCCAGGCCAGGCACTTAACAAGAACAGTTCCTCCCACCCTACCTAGATGCACCAGCCTCAGGGCCTACCCTGTAGCTGCTACCTGAAACTGATCCCAGGAGGGAACCCTGGGAACCCTCCAGCCTGCTGAGACCAACGGTCATGATTCAAGCGTGAGCAGAACCTCAGCTTCCTTACATCCATTAGTGACCCAAATTCTCCAGACTCTGAAAGGCCATTAAAAGACATGGGGAAGCTAAAGGAAAATGGAGATTGGAGGTATCCCAGGAGTTAACCACCCAAAATCACTCCTAGTCCGTCTACAGGAGTCTAAGCCCAAAACTTGAGTTCTTGCCTACAAACAATCTCACAGAGATGACCAAGTATCCAGCCTGCCCTGAAAAAGGCCCAGACACCCTACAGAGAACGGCACAGAGCCTACAGTGTGTGCCCTTCTGCCCCATGCCCCCAGCTCCTCCTGGCAAATGCCTGTCCAGGTCTCCAGGCATTTCCCTGCACCACCACCTCTAGATGCCTCTGGCTATCACAGGACCACAGGGCTCAGCCTGGGAACTTGCCAAAGGCCCAACCCTTTCTTCCCAAGCGTCCCCTAAGCTACAGATGGCCAGCAGTCTCCTAGGCATTGGTGAGCAGGGGCTGGGTAGAAGGGACAGAACCAGCTGTACTAAGCAGGGGATGCAAAGGGCAGCAACACCCTGAGACTAATCCAGCCTCAACACCCCTTGCCTATGAACCTCTAAAGAGGTCTGCCAGCTGGCTGGGCCCCAACCCAGGAAGGCCCTACACCTCACCCACTCCTCCTCTCAGCAGACTGAGAATTTCAAAGGGAAAGAGAAAAAGCAGGACTGTAGGACTCCTCTCTCCCCTGCTGGGGAACAGGTATTAGGTCCTCCCTATCCCCTATCTCTTGACTCTTCACCACAGGCCTAGTCTTCCCACCTGCCCCTACAAGCATCCAGCAGGGAGGGCAGGCTTGCCAAGGGAATGAAACCACTGGCCTTGCCACACTGGCTGGGGTTATCACTTATGCTGCCATCCAGGCAGGTCCAGGCCCTTGGGAAGGGGGACATAAGCTTCTGTAACCTCTGAAGCCTCTCCCTAGGTCCTGCCGGACAATGCAGCAGCCTCCTTGGCTCAGAGCAAGGAGGCATGAAGGGGCCAGGGTGGGGGTCAGGGGCTGTGCCCTGGGCCCAAGCTGGGGGACTTGGCACATTCAAAAGACAGCAGCTGTAATCAGCACCTCTGACAGTGCTATCCCTCAAGACCATGAGACACTAGAAAGGACCTGAGACCCAGAGGTCTCCAAGAATTGCAGGAGGCTGGGGGTTCTATATTTCTGGGGAGCTACCATGGCCTCTTGCCATGCGAGGAAAAACTGGGAGAAAGGAAAAGGAAAAGCATCAATTGTTTGACCCTATCTCTTAGTGGGAAGAGATCCCAGAGCCAGCAGGGCAGCTGAAGGGAAGCCATCTAGCGTCAGCAAAGGTGGAGTGTCTGAGGGTGCAGTCTCCTGTCCCCACCTCACTACCTGCCAAGGCTTCCTCACCTTGAGGCCAGAGGGCAAGAGGGAGAGGTGAGGAAGTCAAGAATCCATTAAAGATGACCCCTCCTTGATTTTCTCCTATTTGTCCCCCTCCCTCAGGAACTGGGCATGCCAACTCAGGCAGCGGGGACACAGGACATCCTCTGTCCACAGGACCCTCAGGGCACTGTGACCTTGCAACTTACCTGTGTCCATGTGCACAGAAGGAGCCTTGGCTTAGGGAAGCAGGGTAGCCCACTTAACCATGCACAGCCAGCAGCCTGCCCAAGGGTCATGTTTGCTCCCTGATCCCTGCCCCAGGTCCCAGCAGCAAATACCTCAGCATCCTCCCCAAGAAGCAAAGCTAGTCTTGCCAAGGACATACCTGGGTTTCTGAGTTGGTTCCTTGGCTTCTCTCAGGCCAAACCAGCTACTCTTGGCCTTTTCCTCCCCACTGGAAGAATGGTGTGGGGAGGTCCCCTGGACAGGACCTCCCTTCTCCCCGACAGAGCTACGGCGTCCCAACTCGCTCCGACCTAGCCCCTGGTGGTGATGGTGGAAGAGGCCCATCCGGGGCTTCCGTTCTTCCTTCCGAGCTCCTTCCTTCTCCACCACAGCCTCAGAGGAAGCTACTATGGGTGTGGCGACCTGGACTGGCTTTCCTTCTGGAGGTCGGACCCCTTCCTCCTCTCCAGAATGGCTGGCCCCAGTGGCCAGTACTTTGGCCTGATTGCCCAAGTCCTCCTGTCCAGGTACCACCTCCGAGCTGCTGGTGCCACGGCTGCCTCGGCCCCAGGAGTCATCCGTGGACCGAGGCGCCTCCTCAGAGGGCCGGGAAGATACACCATGCAGAGAGCTGGAGGGTGGGAATGGGCCTGAGATGGAGCTGCGGTGCCTCAAGGGGGCCTGGGGCTCCTCGTTGTAAATGTGGCTCCCATTGACACAGAGAGAAGAGCGGGAGGCAGCATCAAGGTGGCCCTGGAGGTCGAGGAGGGCCCGGGGAGGAGCCACACGCATCTGGCTGGCCTCGTCGCTGTAGGTCCTCTTGTGAGAGAGCAACTTGGGAGACTGTGAAGAGTCCCTGCCTGAAAAGGAGACATACCTGGAGTTAGCACAGGCAAGGGGAGCCCCGTTTCCTGGCCCCAGGTCTTCCTCACCAGGGGAACAGCCTGCCCTCCCTTCCTTCCCCAGGACATGTGGTCCCAGCTCCCTCACCCTCAGTGGACAGCCAGCTGCTGCGGCTGGGAGAGCGGGTAAGAAGCTCGGCACCAGGGCCCTGGTAGGCCAGGCTCCCACTGGCTGAGGATAAGGTGCTGTCTGAGCCCAGCGAGGTGTTGGACTGGGTCAGGGATGACTTGCGCAGCTTGTTTCGGAGGAAAAAGCCTTTAGCCTTGCCCATCTTTCCCAGGCTGCCCAGTTCTGGGTCCTCTAGGGCACTGCTTGGCAGGATGGCAGAGGAAGACTCCAGCTCAAACTTCTTCTTGCCCTTCATCTTATCCTTGAGCTTGCTGAAGGGGGACCGTGGCTTGTCCTTCATAGATAGGTCAAACATGCTGGCGCTCAAGTTGTTGCGAGTGAACTGGATGGTGACTTGGATCTCTCCACGTTCCTTCTCCTTCTTGCCTGCCTTGGAGTGCAGCTTATACCACCTATGAGAAGTGGGGTGGGGGGAGCTCTGGTCACAGGCTCAGGGCACCTGGCTCCCCGCAGTGCCAGGCACCTCACAGAGCCTCCCTGTGGGTTCCTGGGCTTCCAAGCCACACAGCTAAGAAACTGTCCCAACTTTTCCATGGAGAGAACTACATCCTGAGTGGGGTAAGGTTTTTGGGTGCACTCAAGCAGAGCAGTGGTTACCATGCCATGCCCCTTCCCACCAGCACCTTCCCTCTGCTCAGAGACCCACACTGCCCCATCCTCCTCTGAAATTCGGAGGCCCAGAGAGGTGAAGCTGGGTTTGGGAGGGACTGCCATACATCCAAGCCCCTGGCACACACAGACCTAACCACATTTCCCCTGGTTTACATCATCTCCTCTGGCCAGTCCCAGCCAAAGAACTGCTCTGAGCCACCAGAAAAGAACAGCTCACTCAGAGGCCCAGGGCCAACAACACTGGAATGCTAGTGCACACACAGCCCTCACCCACACACTGACTCACCCTGAGTCCTGCCAGGAACACCTCTGGATGGGCAGACCAGAACAGCAAAAGACCTGAAGCAATGGACCCAGGGAGAGGAGGAACACTCACTTGCCAAGCCACATGGATGTCACACCTCACTCCCATTCACACCCACAAGTAGCTCCTGAGGAAGTAGATATGACCCCAATCTACAACTTGGAAGAGTGAGGTTGTGGTAAAGTAGGAAGCAGACAGAGGAGAGGGGAGACTCCAAGCCAGGGAGACACAAAGAGAGACCCCCAACACACAAGACCTTGGTGCAGAGTGAGGGGAGTCTACTCTACTGGGAAAGGTGTATTATGCATGGTTTGAGAACTTAGAAAGCTAAACATATTCTTGTCATACAAGGAGCAATTGCATTCCTTGGTATTTACCCTACCAAGGTGAAAATCTATGTCCACAGAAAGATCTGCACACAATGTAATTATAACCTCTAGTTATAATTACCAAAACATGGAAGCTGCCAAGATGCCCTTCACTATGTGAACAGATAAACTAGTACATCCAGACAATGGAATATGATGCAATGAAAAAAAGAAATGAGCTGTTGAGCCATGAAAAGAAATTATTTTTATTTATTTATTTTTACATGGAAGGATTTTAAATGTGTAAGTAAAAGAAGTCAGTTTGAAAAGTCTACATACTTATATGATTCCATTATATGACATTCTGGAAAGGCAAACTATAGAGATAATAAAAAGATGAGTGGTTACCAGGGGCTTGAAGGGAGGGAGAAAGGGATGAAGGGGCAGAGCACCAGGGCTTTTTAGGGCAGTGGAACAATCCATTACCATGGTGAATACATGTCATTTTACATTTGTCAGACCCCATAGGATGTACACTACACAAAGAGTAAACCCTGAGGTAAACTATAGACTCTAGGTAATAACCATGTACTGCTATTGGCCCATCATTCATAGCAAACCTACTACACTACGATAAGACATTAATAAGAGAGGAAATAATTGGAGACTGTGGGGTGTATGGGAAGGAAATTATGGAGGCTGCAGGGGTGTATGAGACTCATTTATTTTCTACTCATTTTTTTGTAAACCTAAAACTGCTCTATAAAAAACTCATTCACTTAAAAAAGAAAGTAAAAATAAACTATGAAATAATACAAGAGTTTTCCTGAACATGAATATCAGTGCCCATACAAATGGTCCCCAAGCATGCAGCACAATGAATAAAGATGGACCCATGCCCTCAATGTCACTGAGATCCCTTTCCCCCTTCTTTTCTTTTTGATGAGGTCTTACTATGTGCCCAGGCTGACCTCAAAGCTGAAATCCTCCTGCCTCAGCCTCCCAAATAGCTGGGATTGTAAGCTGTGCCCACCTTTCACTGTGAGATTTCTGAACACCAGGCATGAAAAGGAAATCCCAAAGGCCTCCACCGAGGGGAAACAGGATCGTGTGCCAGGAATGAGAAGTGTCCAGTCCTTGCAAGCCACACTGGGGACTGTATGGAGTGTGCCTTCAAGTGCCCAATGGAAAGCTCTCCACCTGCCTAGAGTTCCAGACCCAGCCCATCAAGCATGAAGGCAGAAGCCTGGCAAAGGTGGTCAGTTTGGTCATCAAAGGGCTCAAAGTCCCTTGATGCACGCACATTCCTCAGTGGCAGCATGGTGGCCATCCCTTACTGGGATCCACCTACTATACAGTGCCAGCTCCCTGGGATTCTGGGAGACACAGGGGGTTAAGAGTAGAATCCATTGTATGAAAAGTCCCTACACATCCAAATATCCAGAATTAAGTCACGACAAGGACTTGGTAGCGCTGGCCTTTTTTTTTTTTTTATTTTTTTTTGCGGTGCTGGGAATTGAACCCAGGGCCTTGTGCTTGCGAGGCAGGCACTCTACCCACTGAGCTATATCCCCAGCACCTGGCAATTTTTTGTTGTTGTTTAATACTTTTTTTTTTTAAGGCTGTCCCAAGGGCACTTCCAAATTGCCTCCCTTTACAAGAGTCATTATGACTTTCACCTTGAGCTACTCTCTTTCCCCTCCTTAGGGCACACACTTGCTGGCTTGAGCAGAGTGAGTCTGGGCTGCTGGTTTTCCCTCCCAGCTTCTGGGGAGGCCAGGCCAGGCAAGGCGATGGTAGCACAGCAGGAAGGGTAGAGCTCTTCATGCTCAGAGAGCATAAGCCTCTCGAGTCCAGATACGCAGGAGCAGGAGTGTACACCAAGGGAGCAGACTGGCGGACAGCATGTGAGGATGTCTGGGCCAGGAGGACAAGAGAAGGGAAAGACCCACCAGTTGCATCTACCTCCTCCTGCCCTATCCTCTCAACCCAATGCCTGTCATTGGCCAGGCCCTTTAAATCTTTAAAGGCCACATTCTAGTCACTTTCCCCAAATGTGGAATGGGCCACATTTAGCACAGGAAGACCCTGGGATGCAGAGCAAAAGAGGTTTAGGGACTCCAGTCCAAATTCAACCAAGCCTCCCCTGAGTAACTGGAATCAGCAATGAAGACATCCTTTGCTGGGGCATGAAGGTCAAGGCACTCAGCCCCAGCTGGTCACAATCCACACACGCAACTGAAACAGTAGTTACCTCCAGGGTGTGAAGCTGCAGGGAACTATCACTTCCTACATTGGCTACATCTGTCCTGTTTGAAATTTTTATAAGGAGCACC
>JAJEJO010004919.1:356612-405406 GCA_020662805.1 Glaucomys volans | reverse complement strand
TTTTGCTTCCTGCAATTGCTCTATTAGCTGATTATTCATAGTCTGAATCTGCTCTCTCATCACATCATTTTCTTCTCAGATCTTTTTAATTATGAACATTCTGAACTCCCTTTCTGTCATTCCTTCTACCATGCTATCTTTGGGTTCTCTTGATATATCATCTAGGTTTGTTTGGGACACTTTCTTCCCGTGTTTTCTCATATTGCTCGTGTATCTTTCCCTCTAGTAGTGCGAATCAGAGGGATTGCAATTTCCCTGTGAAGACTTATAGTGTCCCTGCAGATTTCCAGTAACTCACCTGATGTTTCAGCGATGCTTGATGAAGCAGTGACCCAGGAAAGGTGCTGCCCCACTACCTCCAGGTTTGTAATGATCAATGCTTCTGGGCAGAGGCAGCCTGGTGTTGATAGACAATCAGATATAGCAAGGTGCTAGACCCCGGGCCAGGGTGTGGACCTGGGCACTAGACCAAGTTGGGGTGGTGGCACAGAACTGTGCTCAGTGATGGAGGCACTGGCCTAAGAGCCCAGGCAGGCCTGAACTCCTTGTTGGGGGCTCAGGTGGTGGCCGGTGGTTGCTTTCTCCCAGGGATGCTGTAAAATGGGGCCAAAAGCCCTAAGCTCCCCGCTGGAGCTGGCAACTCCGCTGGCAACAGCCGCTCCAGGCCAGATATCCCCAGGAGTCCCTGCACAGCGGTGCCGGAAGCCTGGAGCTCAGCTCTGAAGACTCAGGCAGCCGCAGATGGTCGCCCTCTGCCAGGAAAGCTACAAAATGGCAGCGAAAGGTCCAAACTCCCTGTTGGAGCCCGTTTTCTGATGTTTTAAGATATAATCTAGCCTTCCTTATTCTTGTTGTCGTGCAAAAAAACTAGCTTTCAAAACAAATCTGATAATTACGCTATTCATAACTAAAGAGTTATATGAATCCAGTTATGAATGAGAAAAAATATTTCAGAAATCAAAATATAGAAATACAATTTGCTTCTTTACTTTGAAGGCCACACCTGAGAAGAGCTGTTGCTTGTTGATATGAGGTATCCACCCAAAGCTCCTGTGTTTTTGCAGGAATATTCAGAGATCAAATGAACTGTGAAAGCTGTAAGCTGGTTAGTCCATCCTAGTTTGTATGGACTGATTGGGTTGTACTATTGGCAGGTGGAACATGGCTGGAGGAGGTGGGTCATGAGGGCATGCCCTGAAAGTCTGCCCTATGGCCCTTGTCTTTCCCTCTCTTTCTCTGTCTCCTGATCCACCATGAGCAGAGCAGTTTTCCTTTGCTGGTTCTTTCCGCAGGTAATGTACTAACTTACCTTGAGCCCAGAGCTATGGAGTCTGGAACCAGAACTCTGAAACGGTGAACCCAAATAAACTTTTCCTCCTCTAAGTTGGTTTTTTTGAGTATTTTGGTCACAGATTAAAAAACAAAAAACTTTTTTTTTTTTTTTTTTTTTTTTTTTTGTTCATGTGGAAAAGAAAGAGAGGAGGGAAAATATTTCTCAAATGGATAATGTCTTTATTTCAGGAAGTTTGAAAATATATTTTTATATCAAGCAATTTCTACATAAAGTACAGAATTTAATAGCTCACAAAACAATCCTCCACACATTCAGTCTTACTTAATGCATATAGCAATTTTATGAGATGGGGTTGTTAATCCATTTTAGAGGTAGGGAGTGACCCAGAATTGTTGTCCTTGTCAAGAGAGTATGTATACAGGTGTCCCCTGACTACCATCTGTCCTACCAACAGGTAGGGGAGAGAGGGTGTCTTCCTATCCTCCTTTTTTACTGTGTAAATCAAGACTTAACATCCTTGAGTTTAATTTCTGACATTGTCATTTCCTAATTATGTGATTATGGTAAAATTATCAAACTTTTATTTGGGACAATTTCTTTTTTAAAATGAGAATACTAAATGAAACACTTTCCACAGCTGTTTGCATCTTGAATTGAGTAAAATCATGTCAGATGTTTAGAAGTCACCCCTGTACTCTTAACACTCGATATCTATCACCTCTTGCTATTGTCATTTATTTTTTAAAAAATCTTTCAAATTGTGCATATTTTAGCAGTGAGAAACTTGAGCCCCTCATAGTAACCCCTGAAACACTCTCAGCTCATTTCCTACAATTTAATAGGAAAATTTTGCTCCTTGAGGAGATCCTTTAAACTCAACAATCTTTTGAAAGCAAACAAAAATGTGCAAAAATGTAAATCCGTAAAAGAGTAGTCTTTCAATTAGAAAGTATAAAAATACATGTATCATTTATAAGATGCAGCCTTGATTGTCCTTAACTTACTCCTCATGTTTCCATCACTTGAATATAACGTCTCATTTTAAACTTGAAGAAGCAATTGATTGAATGAAAAGTCCAAAAGAATAAATGGCCATAGAATATAACTCATTCGATACACATTTTTGCATTCTCTTATATACAATGTGCTTTAGTTTTTAGGTTAATGAAAATAATCTTAGCTTCATATTTTTATTGCTTGTGGGAATCATCACTTGAAATGAAATAAAAATGCACATTACATTATTTTACCTTTTTTTGTAACATACATATTCCATCTGAGGTTGCATAATGGAAAGATCTATTTTCTTCTGAAATCTTTTGTCATAAGTTGAAAGGATCAATGATGATTCTCTGTGATTCAGTTTCACATGGCTATTTCCTATGAGCCTTGAAAACTTCGAACTGCAATGCATTTTTGTCTGCTTAAGAATTTTAAATCTTCTTATTTCATTCTGTGATTATGCCATCCCTTGACAATGGTTTTGCTAAAAGATTTTCAAAAGCTGAGTTCTGGGAGTAGAGGCAGGTTTCAACTTTGAATGCTATTTTCTGATCAATTGGAGCTTCTTAATCCTCTTCTTCCTTTACTTGACTGTGCTCTGGTAAATAGCTGTCAGCAAGGGAAGAAGTTCAATACCTTTGGGCCATGACCCACTTAAACACTACTTCTGCTGGGGAAAAAATCCACTGCAGCATTAAATGTCAGCGTTCTCCTGGAATCCTCTGGTGTTAGCCTCAGGGGTTCGCTTGTCATGTGTGTATATAAATTCCAGCCTTTTCTAATAAAATACTGGAAGTTATTACTCCTGTCAGGTGAAACAGAGGTAAATGTGAGCCTAAAATATAATAATTTGTTCCATGTACATGGTAAAGTACAACAAAACCAGAGATGCCTTTTAATAGTTGGACCTGCATTATAAGTTCTATGATTACATGCTATACTCATGGAAAGTTCACTGTTGTGTGTATGTGTGTGTGTGTGCATGGTGAACACAGAACCAGGGACTTGTTTGTGTATGCTAAGCTAGGCACTCTAGGTCTGAGCCATACTCCCAGTTAGACTCATTATTTTTATCCTACCCATTTCAAGATAATCCACAATTAATCACTAGCATAAAATTATAATGCAGTGTTCTATCAAATTTATGCAAAAGATTGACCTACTTTTTTTGTTAATACTGACTGTTCCCTTTTTACTTCAGATATGGTGATTTTGTTAAGAATTTTATGATGATACGGTTCTTCAGTTCCCTGGGAATTTATACCCATGTAAAAAGTCATTTTTTAATAAAAAACCCATCATCAACAGAAAAGGGGGACACAAAATAATATTTCAAATACAATTTTCAGTTTGTTAGTTGGCATGAAATTATTTTAACTGCAAGCCATTCAGAGAACAATACTGAATTAAATGTACATTTTTATTGTAGAAAATTGGTCATAAATTTGTATACCACTAAATTTTGTAAGACACATTAATCAAATATTTAAGAAGTCATGATTTTGTACAAAACTGCAAATAGATGCCTTTAGAAAATGTAGAAACCTTGAAAACTAATGTCAACATTCTTCTTAGAAAGGATAATACTTGGTTTCTGCACTATGCTGCCTTGAGGTCTTGAGTTAATTGGGTATATTGCAATAAAAGAGTCCTGGGTGCTTACCTGACTTCTGGTTTGATTTTTTTTTTCCCTACAGGTTTCTGTAATTATAAAAAATAGTTAGGACATAATTTTTGCTTCCTTAGGTAACATGTTCTACTTGTTACAAATTCATTTTTGCTCTCCTATTCTAGTTTGTTTTCTGCACTTCCCTGGAGGAAAAGATTCAGCTTTTATATGGCAGTGCAAGATGAAAGCAGAATAACAGGCTATATGTTTTAACTCAAGAGAACTTAGAGCTAATAATTGCTGTCAATCCAATTCCAAAGTTCACATTCATGGCATGCAGGGTACAACTCCTCTCTGAGTTATAATTTTATCCTCTCATTGCAATTTTTGCTTCCAGTTGATGTGGTTCAATTAAAAAATGATTTTCTATGGTTAATAATAAATTGGGGCCAATACCTCAATTTTCTAGGAGCCAGTGCCAGATCAAGGGACTACCTTCCACACTGTGCTCTTGAGGAGGCACCAGTTAGCATTGGGGGAGCTGATATTGATGTGATGACACCTTGAAGTACATAGAGGTTGAGTGGGTAACCAACACATGTAAGTCGTATGCAAGATACACAGGGTTTCTTTGGGTTTATAATTCCACAGGCAGGCCTGGGGTTGTGGCTCAGTGCAGAGCGCCTGCCTAGCATGTGTGAGGCACTGGGTTCGATTCTCAGCACCCCATATAAATAAATAAAGTAAAGGTCCATCAACAAGTAAAAAAAGAAGACTATTAAAGAATAATAATTTCATAGACATAGTTTGCAGAAATTTGTATATAGAGATATGAGGAGTAAGAATAAATTTTTCTGATTTTTTTCTCTATTAACAGCCACACAGACCCAAAATAGGGACATATAAAAATGCCACAAAAATCTTTGGGAGGTATTCTATTACCTTGATTTTAGTGATGGTATCATGGGTGTTTGCATTTGTCTAAACTCTAGTTAAACACACTAAGTATGTCTATTTTTATATGTCACTTATGTCTCAATAAATTTAAAATAAGTAAATGAAGTGTTTTCTATTGGTCTTTAATATCAGCTCTACTGAAATTAGCGTAAATTATTTTCCTTTAACCCAAAACAACCCTAATAAATATCTTCTTCTGTATTTTTATTGGTGCTTTACTAACTCTAACCCCAACCCTAATGAATCTTAAGGTTACATTACATTTGCTTTCTGTGGGGTGTGTGTTTGTGTGTGTGTGTGTGTGTGTGTGTGTGTATGTTAGGTATTCAACATGAGGTGCACCATCTTAAATCTCGACATGTGCAATACCATATTGTTAATTATAGCAACTGCATGGTACAGCAGATCTCTAGAATTTATTCACCTAAACCAACTAAAACATTACACAAATCAAAAAATGCCCACACTAACTTTGTAAACAACTCTTTAAATTTTGCTGCCTGAGGAACCAATCAAGAACCTAAAATAATTGTACTCATGTGTCAGTTTTTACTGTCTTTCTCCTACTAAGGTTAAAAAGTGTCAGCCTCTAATTTTAATCTAAATATTTGAATCTCTCAAAAACACCTTAAAATAGAACCAGTTATATTATGTGACAGCCATCCTGATACTGATAAATAATCATGTTCTCCACCCAGTATCTATGCTTTCCTAGTGTTCTCCAGAGAAAAAGAAAATCAATAAAATGGATGAGTGTATGTGCATAGAAATAAATATATGGATCTGTGTATATTATATACTCACACAGAAAAGGATTTTCTTGTTTTCTTGAGTAATTGTTTTACACAGTAGTGAAAGGTGATCATTCCAATATCTGCAGAATGTGCCAGTGGGTTGGCGATAGAGGGACATCATGATGTTGCAAACTTATGAAATGTCCTCAAAAAATTAAAAATAGAGATTTCATATGATTCCCAGAAATCCAATATGTGGATATTTTTCCTAAAAAATTGAAATTGGGATCTTTAAGTGACATGTGCACTTCTATGTTCATTGCAACGTTATTCAAAATAGCTAAGGTATGGAAACAACCAAAGTGTCTGACAACGTATAAATAGATAAATAAAATGTGGTACATAAAGATAGAGAAAGAATTTCAAGAAATCTAACTGCTACAGAAATATCAATTCATTCACCTTAACTACCTTTAGAGAAATGGGATTAAATAAATTAAAAAACCTCTACACAGCAAAAAGAAGCAATTGACAAAGTGAAGGAACAACCTAAATAATGGGAATGTATATCTGCAAATCATACATCTGACAAAGGGTAAAAACATAGAATGTTTAAGCAACCCAAACTATGCAACAACAACAATAACAAAAAACAAAATCTGTTGAAAAATGGACAATACACTTAAATGGACATTTTTCAAAAGAACACAAATAGCCAACAAGCATATGAAAAAATGCTCAACACCACTAATCATCAGGGAAATGTAAATCAAAACCATGGTGAGATATCACCTGATGTAGGAATGTTCATTCCTACATCAGTTCAGCCATTGTGGAAAACAGTATGGGGCCTTGCCTCCTAAAATAAAAATAGGTCTGACATAGGATCCAACATTTTGGTATATATTCCAAGGTAATAAAATCAATAAATCAAAGAGACATCTTTATATGTTTATAGGAGCAGTGCTCAAAATCACCAAGAAATGGAAACATGCCAACTATCTATCAATGGACAAATAGTTAAACAAATTTTACATATATACAATGGAATACTATTAAAACATTGAAAGGATCATAAAAAGAATGAATTCTTGTCATTTGGAAAAACATGGGTAGAGCTGGATATCTTTATGTTAAGTGAAATAAGCCAGGCACAGAAAGACAAGTCTGCATAATCTCACTCATAAATGTAATCTAAAAAAATTAATTTCATGAAAGTAAAGAGTATAATAGTGGTCAATGTAAAAGTGAATATAAAAATAAAGTGTAAAAATTAAAACGTTTTTAAAAAAGTAAAATAAGAACAGTAAAAAAGAAAAGGATAAAATTGATTTCATGGAAGTTGAGAGTATAGTCGTGATCAATGTGCATCAAGTTAGAGTTGGAGGGGGTGAGCAGTTCTGGCAAGCTACTGCCCAGCCAGTACAGTGACTATAGATAATGATAATGCATCTTACATTTCAAAATTGCTGGAGGAGAGAATTTTAAAATGTTTTTACATAAAGAAATGATAAATACTTCAGTTAATAGGTACATGTAATCCTGATTTGATCATCACCCAATGTACAAATATATTGATATATCAAATGAAACCACTAATATGTGCCTATTTTTTGCATCAATTTAAAAAGTTTCAAAATATGGTATACATAAAAAAATGGAATATGATTCAAAAATAAAAAAGAATTAACTCCTCTGAGTTGAGTATACATAGAATGATTTGGAGGGCTTTATGTAAATTAAATATGAGGATCATAGAAAGACACAGCATGGGTCCACTTACATGAGGTGTTTGTAGCAGTCAGGCTGTGGGTAGGAAGTATCTTCATTCTTTCTTGACTTCATCTTTTTGAAGCTTAAATATCAGATGCATAGGTTTGAGCATTAATACTAAAATGTTTGAACCTCAGTTTTACAACATTAGAAACAATAACATGTAAGAAACTCTATTGACTATAGGAAGCTTGAAAGAGTATACCCATACTTGTTATATTACCCATAATTTGAAATTTGTATAATCTGAAGATGGTTTTCTAGAAAAATAGCCTGGCTGTTAAATGCATCATTTTTTCCTTTATTAATGTGACACTCTTGTGCTCTTATGTGATCTTTTCTTCCATGAAGATCCCAATTAATTAAGCTCTTCAATTATTCTGAAATATTTTCTTTTTCCCCCAAACCATTTTGATAAATAGATAGAGAGATAGATAGATAGATAGATAGAGAGATAGATAGATAGATAGATAGATAGATATCAAGGTTTTCCAGACGATCAGAACCAATAGAATATGTACAGGTATATAATAGAGGATTTATTCTGAAATTGACTCATGCAATTATTAAGGATAAGAAGTCTTGTGATCTGCCATGGATATGCTGGATTATCAGGAAAGCCAGTGGCATAATTCAGGCCAAGACCAAAGACCTGAGAAATGGAGGGGATAATGGCATAACTCTCAGGCCCAGGAGGAAGACCTAAAAACTAAAAGAACTGCTAGTATTAATCCCATAGTCTGAAGTCCTAAACACTGAAGATCTGAAATCCCAGAGAGAAGATGGACATTTTCGCCCCAGAAAAGAGGATGCCTCTGCCTTTTGCTTTATTTGGGCCCATATGAATTGGATGATGTCCACCCACATAGGTGAAGGAAGATCTCCTATAGTGGTGGGTCCCTTGATTCAAATGCTAATCAAATTCAGAAACCCCTTCACAGACACACTCAGAAATAATGCTTTGCCAGTTATCTGGCATCCCTTAGCCTAGTCAATTTGACATGTAGAATTAACTACCACAATATGAAAATCCACAGTTCTCAGGGGCATAGGAGATGGATGAATTCTAATGTTCTAGTACAGGCTCTGTTTACTGAATCATATAATCATAGTCCTTGGTTAAAAGCTATCAGATTCTATGGATTTATTCAATTATATTAGAGATACATGAAAAATATATCATCAGTTAGGAAACATCTGTATTGAGATATTTCTGCAAGGACAGTCATCATCTCTCCTTGCCAGAAAACCAAAATTTCCTTTTCTAAATTCCTACTAAGTTTACAAAATTTGAAATTGTTTATTTATCAAATTTTACTTCTGAACATTTGCTCTTTGCGGAGGGTCTAAACATTTCTTTTTGAAGGAAAACATCTGCTCAACATTTAGTCTTGTGCTCAGGGAATGAACACCCTAAATTCCTCAGCAAGGGATTCTGGTTTTGTGTTAGATACCAATGGTGAGAATCAATGAGCTTGGAGGGAAAGAAGTATAATTATTTAATTTTATAAAAATATGTTAGAAAGGCATGGATAAAACAATTGTAACTAATCTTGATAATCTAGCAGGTAAAACAAGTCCAGAGGAAATAAATGTAAAAATGTTTTTTGTTGAATAGCCTTATGTAATCAGGTACATAAATTTTACTTTAGTTCTCTGAAAATTATTAACTTCTGGCTACTTGTAAACTGCTAAAATGAATAAATCAATGTTCTTGCAAATTATTTAAAGTGGTGTGAATGCAATTAACATGGGCAATAAATCCTTTAATTATAAAAATCAAATAATTATTCTCTTCAAAGAAAAAACTGCAATTACTCTTTGAGTAGATAGTATAGAATTATATAATGAATAATTTTAAGTTGTCCACAGGAAGGATTTTTACAAGTAAGCAAAATATTTACAGGACATTCAGGGACTAGTTTCCCTTCTAGGAGATGCCTTAGAACTTTGGTGTTCATTTGCAAATCTTAAAATAGAATGATCAGTTAACATCAGAGTTTCACTAAATATCTTCTTGGGCAATTTTAGTTTTATCTTAGTAATTTGTAGTTTCATACAGACTTCTAAATTAACAACACAATGTTATTTAGAATTCACTTAAATTTAACACACTTATGCATGAAGCTCCTGTATTTTGCGACTTTGATTTTAGTGTTCGGGACTTTTGAACTGATCTATTTTATTTTCTAAGGTGAAACTTAATAATGAAACTGAAGAGAACTACCTAATTTCCTAAATTCCAGTGTAATACTCAGATCATTAAATTAAATTAATCTTTTAAAAAATGGCATGGAGAAACAGTACAAATCCTGAGCAAGAGTCTTACTACAGAGCTGGTAAAATAATCATTAATTAGAGCAGGATTCATGAATCTAAATGCCAGGTGAATAAATTAATACATAAGTAATGCTACAACTGCTTATAAAATAAAGTGTATACTTAGAGTAAATGTATTATGTGTGATACACAAACTTTCCATTAATAGTGATTTTTAGAAATTTATATATTTCCCTATTAAAAAGTGGTAATTATTTCCAAAGAAAGGTAGCTCTCTTTAAGGTAAGGTAAAATAGTCTACAAATGCCATATGTAGGTAGCCCAAATTAGGCTGTTAATAACCAAACTAAAATTCTATGTTGGATCCTATTACATTTAGAAAATACAGTGTTACTTTTATAAAAGTAGGTTCTGGGCTGTGCATGGTGGTCATGCCTGTAATCCCAGTGGCTCAAGAGGCTGAGGCAGGAGGATCACAAATTCAAAGTCAACCTCAGCAATGTAGCAAGGCCCTAAGCAACTCAGCAAGACCCTGTCTCTAAATACAATATTTTTAAAAAGGGATGAGGATGCTGCTCAATGGTTAAATACCCCTGGTTCAATCTAAATATTCTATCCGATACCAAAAATAAATAAATAAATAAATTTTAAAATGTATTTAAAAGTGGGCTCTGGAATCAGATAGATATGAATTTAATTTTGTTCTTTGCCCTTCCTTGTGTGCTCTTTGGTAAACTGCTTGACTCATTTAGGCCTCAGTTTCATTATTGAGAAGTATGGGGAGTCATTTAAACTATTTTGTACAGTGGTACAGCAACCACGATCATTACCTGTTACTTGCTGAGAACAGTAGTTGCTAATTGTCTTAACATATGTGGTCCATACTAACTTACATTCTGACCAACTGTGTATAAGTATTCCTTTTTCCCATCTCCTTGCCAGCATTTATTATTTTTTTTTGTTCTTGATGGTAGCCATTCTGACTGGAATGATTTGGAAACTTAATGTAGTGTTTACTCGCATTTTCCTGGTGGCTAAAGATGTTCAATATTTTATCATGTAATTGTTGAACACTTAGCATTTCTACTTTTGAGGAGTGTCTGTTTAGTTTATTTACCTATTTATTGAATGGGTTATTCATTTTTTTATGTTGAGTTTTTGAGTTCTTTACATATTCTGGATATTGATCCTCTTTTGGAAGAGGAGCTGGCAAAGATTTTCTCTTCTTCAGCAGGCTCTCTTCTTCATGATGTTGTTTCCTTTGCTGTGCAGTTTTTTAATTTGATGCTATTCCATTTGGAAAGCAGTATGGAATTTCCTTCAAAAACTCATAATGAAATTACTATTATGATCCTGCTATGCCATTCCTCAGTATTTATCTTAAGGAATCGAAACCAGTATATTTTAGGGATATATGTATTCCCATGATCATAGCAACACAATTCAAATTATCTAAGTTATTGAACCAGACTGGGCACCTATCAACAGATGAATGTAAAAGAAAATGTGGTATATATGTACACAATGAAGTTTTAATCATCCATAAATAACAAAATCATATCATTTTCAGGAAAATGGATGAATATGTAGAGCATCATGTTAAGTGAAATAAACCAGACTCAGAAAAACAAGGGCCATGTTTTTTCTTAAATGTGGAATCTAGAAGATAAAAGGTAAAAAAGAGAAAGAGGAATTTCATGAAAATTCAAGGGATACCACTAGGGTAAAGGAAGGGGGTGAGAAGGGGGAGAGCAAGGAAGATACTAGGGATAGAAATTGATCAAATTATGTTATGGTCATGTAATAATATGCCACAGTGAAACCCATTATTCTGTATAAATAACATGTACTGATAAAATATTTTAAAAAAAACACAGTCTACTGTAATTCCTCATGTAGTCTTAAACATAAAATAGGAAAGATGGGATGTGAATGACATGAACCTTAGAATATTTGAGGATTTTTGTGTTTAATTAGGACAGAAAGAATAATAGAGATATATTTTTCTACTTCACCCCAACTATCTTAGAAGAAATAAAGTTGTGCCCCAGAGCACACAGGCTGGGGCACTATGTCTCCACTGAATTTGGAATGGGAATGGATGTGAGCTTTAAAACTCCTAGGTGATATTGATAAACAGGAGATTGCTTAAATTTTTCTGCTATTATTTTACCACAAAAGTTCAGAAATGCAATATAGTGTACAAGTTTTTTATACTGAAAGTAACAATTTTATTCTAGATTTTAATATTGTAGAAATGTGTGCAGTACAAACTACCAGTCCCAGAGTATGAAACTTCCTATCAGCAAGCAAGCTACATCAGTTGGGCAAATAAGAAATGAGCTCCCATTTCTAAAGATAAGACTTGACTGTATAGGCAATCAGACCATGACTTCTACTCCTGGGGCACACAGATTATTAAAGAGCAGGTGGAGACTTCTAAGTCCATATGAATGGATGGGTCCATAATTGACACAACCTATTCTTTTGTTTAACATCCTGTGACTTCAGCCCTTGGATTAACTTCATTTTGGAGCTCAGAAACTACCAAGCATAACTGTCAGGAAGTGGCCATTATCTTTTAAAATTTTCAGTCATAGCTTTTATTAAGGAAGGATCCTACCCAGACTAGGAAAGTATCCTATGTGGGTACTAAGGTCGTTACTTTTAGAATTATGAGCATTGATACTACCTTTTTCTTTGCCTAATAACCAGAGACAAATAAGTTTAATGGCTTTGTATTAAGGTGGTTTAGCTAGGATGACAGGATAAAGAGAATTAACAATAAGTTTTTCTGCTCTCCTAATTTGTCATGTAGCTAGCTCTGACACCCTGTGGTATTAGTTATTGAAATGTTGTATTTGAGGGGGGAAAAAAGAGAATTAATGTTTTGAGCATTCTCTGACAAATTACAGTGATGCATTAGGGAAAGCAGGACAAAGCCCACTTTTGACTTCTATGCTCAGTGTAGAAAATTTTAGTCATTTTAGTCTATTAGTTCTGTCAATTTAGTAATTTCCAGTGCACACTAGGCCAGAATTTTATTAGAACTTTGAGATCTCAAGGTAAAAATCTTAGGAAGTTTTGGAGTAGATTAAATTGAGAAATGTTTGCTGGGTATTATTTTTGTAGGTTTTAAATTTTTATTGTCTATTTTGTTTTAATCAAAGGCTAAAATAGAACTCTACAGAAGAGAGGCTGGTTTGACAAAGTGGTTGGATAAAGCGTCCCCATTCAGGGTATTTCTGACATGGGTAGCAGCTAAGTGAGGGGTAGGTGGGCCTGTTTCTAAGAAAAGGAAACCTCATGATTAACACCTAAATGCAAAACCTATGCATTCATAGCCACAGAAGGGATGAAGGGTGAAATCTGAATGTTGTCCCTATGAAACTGTAGAAAGGATTCCAAACTCTGATGGATCCATGACACTTTTCCCAGAAAAAAATTTATAATTAAAGAACAAGCAGACTAGTGTAGATGCAAAATTATCATAAACTTTTATTTCCTTTGATCATATGAGGCTTCTGGAATGCAAGACATAATAATTGTACCATTCTAATTTTTACAAAATCAAATTAATCATTTTTTCTTTGGTTGTTCTTCATTCCTTGTCTTACTTCTTTGTCTAATTCAGTGAGATTGTTTACATTGTTTTCTTCTGGTACATTTATAGTTTTATAATTACATTAAATTGATGATATGTTTGATTATGTTTTTGAATATGCATATGGTGATATACATAGTATCTGCAGAGTTTGGTTCACTTTCATTTCATATGGATATCCTTTGGTTCCAGCATGAGTTGTTGATGTGAATTTTTCCCAGTTCAAAAAACAATCCATTATATAAGGGTGCATCTGATTCTGTTTGGTTATCTATGTTTACCTTTAAGCCAAGATTCCATCTCTTAGTTGTCATAGCTTTAAATCAAATGCATATGTTTAATAGTTAAATTATGCAAATGTGTTGACCTTTCAAAAATATCATTCCCATGCTTGATCTTTTAATTTCTGCATAAACTTTATAATCAGCTTGACAATTTCTATGTGAAAAGCATGCTGAAATTTTGGTGGTGACAAATTTAAATATCTACAGAGAACATCCTCATATTCATTCTTCTAACATGATACTTATCTACAAACATGGTGTAACTCTTGGTTTATTTAAGTTATCTCACATTAGCTCAGAAATGTTTTGTAATTTCCATGTAGAAATCTTACATACAATTAGTAACACATTTCTAAGAATTTTGTTTGATGTTGTTATATATGGAGTTTTAAAAATTCTTTAACTTGCTGATTGTTTAAAAATTACATTTGATTTTTATATTTAGTCATTTCACTCTGACTTTTAAAAAATTATTTGTTCTGTAGTTGCTTGGAAGATTCCATATGTATGGATGTATGTATGCATATATATACTATATACATGTGTGTACATACACATATACATATAGTGTGTATGTATATATATTTCACAGGCTATTAAAGGTATAAATATGTCTTTTATATATACATATATATGTGTGTGTATATACATATATACATATATATGGAGAGAGAAAGAATCATGTTGAGATACAGATAATTTTTCTACTTTTCAAAATTTATGGCTTGTAGTCCATTTTCTTGTCTCATTGGATTGTAATTTTAAGACAATATTAAAAAGAGTTATCAAAGAAGAGATTTGATCCTTTGTTCTCAACACTAACAAGTTCAATATTTCACCATTAAATATGGTATTGTGTTTATCATACATATCATTTCTCAAACTGAGGAAGTATTCTTCTGTTTAGTTTGCTAAGAGTTTTTGTCATGAATTATTGAATTCTGACTTTTTTTTTCATTTGAGAGAAACAATTTTCCTTTTCTCTGGTTAGATTATAAATTCAACAGTTCTTTACCTATGATAGCATTTATAATATTTATCTAAATTATCCATTTTTCATTTATACTGTATGGTTTCCAGGGTTTCCTAGGGAAAAAGAACCAATAGCATAGAGAGACATTAGTTTTTAAAAACAAGCTCACCTGATTATGAAGTTTGGTAAGTTCAGATTTGGCAGGGTGGGCTGACAGGCTGGAGGTCCAGGGTAGTCAATGCTCCAGGTTAAGACAGAAAGGTCTGCTGCAAAATTCCCTCTTACGAGGTGAGCTCATTGTTGTTCTGCTACGTTTGAATGAGATTCATCCCTGTGCCTATTTACTCAAAATCCACCATTTTAAAATGTTAATCTCATCCAAAAGTACCCTCACATTAACAGCAGCATTGATCACATATCTGGGCACTGTGGCCCAGCCAAGTTGCACACAAAATCAACATCACACACTATTCTTGTTTCCTTTATTGGATGTGTCTTATCACATGGCACCCTTCAATTACATACAGTTTTTTTAGTCAGTTATATCTCATAAACCTTGAAACAAAATTTTTAAAAGGATATTAATATACTTTATGCACCTATATCATTAATAATTTCAAGAAATTAGGAAAAGCTAAAATCTCTACCTACTTCCCCTATCCAGAGGGAAATCAGCACTGCATTAGTGCAGTTTCCATTCCAAAAAACAACACCGTTTTCTAGTGTAAACAAAATTCTATAGCATAGGTATTAAATAAAATCAGCCTCACAGTTTTTAATTTATTTTTTCATAACAATGCTTCATTCAAATATACCCCCTTACTCCTTTAACTATTCAGTATATAATTTTGGTCATTTATTTTCAGGGATTTTTTTTTAAGTTATAGATTATTTTTAGATACTGTGATTGTCCTGAATTCAATTCCACATGACAAAATATTTGACATAGTTTTCCTTTCTGAAAGGGGGAGATTTTTTCTTTATTTTCATTTATTAATTTACAAATATTTATGAATCTTCTATATAAAACTGCTCTGATCAGCAAATATTAAATTTTAAAAGTTAAGCTTTTCCACATGTGTGAGAATGATTTTATCATTTTCTTCTTTTGATGGTAATTATATGACTTTAATTTACTTTTTTTAATGACTATAAATGTATGGACAAGGGGTCAAAACTAAGATCATTACACAGCACTGATAACACAAAGAAAATATATTTCCATTTTGAAAAGAAGCAGACTCTTAACTCTCAAGATCCAGAATGCTGATAGTTAATTGGGCTTTGGAGAAATGAAATCTAAAAGAAGATTAAAAATTGCATTTAAACATTATTCATGAATGTGTATAATAGCAATACAAAACACAATGCGGTAAATTATAATAAATTGAAAGAGTTTGCTTCTAGAAACCTTTGTTGTTATAAGAAAGTATGATATATTGTTTTAATTTGTGCTCATATTTTGTCCCATTTTTAATGCAGATCTCTTGCCTGAGGAGACTATAATATACCTGGGAAAGAATCTACATAGTGAGGTAAATCACTATTAGACATAATCAAGCAATTATTGTTTGTAAATGAATATATCTGAATAAATAACACAATAATGTTTGAATGTAAAATCACATGATTGAAATAAATAAAACAAAATTTTGAAACTTTTAACCACAGTACACTAAATATATCTTTTAAGATTCTGAGAATTAGAATTTGGAAAATGGAAAATAAAATATAAGAAATATGAATAAGGAAAACAGTTAAGTAAAAATAAGATAACTTTGTTTATAAGGCACTGAGAGAATTTGCTATTAAAAAATAAGGCCTTTTTGCTGATAGCCTTTATGTGAGTAATACATTTTAATGAATCTTATATTAAGATGAAGATTCCAGATAGAGTAGTTTTTAAAATTATTTGCAGACACAATAAATAAAGGCTTTAAAAAATATTTTAGAGAAGCAGTGAAATAAGATGACATTGCTGAGCTTTGGGATCTAAAAACAAAAAACTGTGATGAATTTTTGCGTGTCCCTGGGATAAAGAAGTGGGATCAATCAAGAACGGGAACCAAAGACCTAAGATTTTGTTCCAAGAATGACAAAAGGATGAAGTTATTATTTTACCATATTGCCCTATGGATGTTACCAACAAAGAAATTTGGAAGATAATGAAGCAAAAAGAGAAGGAAGATTGGGGTTGGATAATTCAAGGAAAACTGAACAAATTTCAGAATTTCTTTTAATTTTTTTTTTAGTTTGTTTGAAGACAGAAGAGAAAGAGTTGATAAGAGAGAGGAGTGGGAAATAGAGAAGGAAAGATTGGTTAAGCCCATAATATAGTTACAAACAAATTAAAAATTACACAATATAAACTTGATTGAATGTTTTCTATAAATTTCTGATTTCAAAGGAGTTACCACATTGAAATCTTGTTCCATTTTCATTTCCTTAGAAACCTAGAAGGTTTGTATGGACAGTTCGTCTCCCCTTTTCCCACTCATTTTTGACACAGAGCAGAGGCTCCATTTGGGAGTGAGGTAGTCTCATGCTGCAAGTTTATCCTGTGTACTTCTGCTAGGGCATCACACTGACAAGCTAAGAATCGCTTCATTTCCATTATGAAAACACGTCAGGTGGTTCAGGCTTGTGTACAATTGATATGTGATTGCTCGTTAATGAAAACTATATTTCTGGTGTTCATTCACTGTCTGTAGCGTCTCTTCCTGGCTTAGCCTTCTTTAGCCTCTCTGGTGACAATTGTTGGTGCACATACAAAACAGAACAACCCAGGGAAACAGCTAGTCCTTCAAGTAAAATGGTAATCACTGAGAGTTTTGTCTATTTTTTAAAAATCTATCAATTGTTTCTATGAACTTTTCCATTATCTACATTTATAAATCTTATATTTGATTTACAAATTGAGAATTGAGACAAAAGTAGAAATAAAGAATACAAAAGCTGCTTCAGAAAAGAATAGTTACTTCTTCTACCCATATCTAATGTTTCATTTTATTTCATTTAATAAAAAATAATTGTACTTCATCTATATAATTTGTCCCCTGCTTTCTAATTTCCTTTCTGCAAGACCTCCAGGTGGTTCCATATGTAATTCACCTTTCAGAGGCCAAGTTGCACCCTGTGAGGTTTCAATAAATGTGTCCTGGTAATAACTTTCAGTTTGGAAAAGCAAAACAAAATGTAGAATATTCAAGCATGGTCATAAATCAGTACTTCCTCTAAGTGAAAGATAAATCATTCTGGTGCTAATAAAATTTGCATGTATATAAAGTTGAAAATCACATGGTTTAACATAAATGCCAGAGGAAAAAGCAATTGCAGCTGGCTACTGAAAGCTTTGGCTCTTACGTCCACCTGGCTGATGAACACAGTCCTATCTACAGCTGTACTTCCAGCAGTTTCCTTTTATTTTTCAATTATAGTTTTGAAGGAAGGAGGAGGGCATGTATGTTTGTAGAATTACTCAGAATGTAAATGAATGTTTGTAATGAAAGAAGAAATTCACTTCCTTCTGAAATGTTTGAATGAAATAAATTCAACACTCAGATTTTTAGAAATTGGAGTTGATAGTTTCTTCTCTAATTTTAATTATACAAGGTGACATCTTAAGTTCTGATATTTCCCTGGAATCCAGAATTCCTTGGAATTGTCATCTTTAATTTCAGGGAACACTTTTATAATAAAAGCAGTGTAAGTATTTATTGTCAGTGTTAGTTGGTTAGTTAGCTATGAATAGTTGGGTAGGAAAAGTACAATGAATGGCAGATGTGGGGCATATGCATTAAGAAAAATCCATTAATAATAAAACTAAAGTTGCAGGGAACCTTATTGATATTATAGGCAAGCATTTGTAGAACAACAGCTGGAATGCCCAGCCTTACCCAAATTGTAGGTAATTATAATTCCTTGTGGGAATTATTATTTAAAGTCATGGGGAATCTTATCGAAGCAGACAATAAAAATGGGGCCTAGTAGGACAAAATTTCCCGCAGTGATAGTGAATTATAACTCCTAAAGGGAAACAGTAGTTTCCAAACCAGGAAATCACTATCTCTTGTAACCAGGTCTCCAGGACACTCCTTCATCACCAAAAGTATGTTACAGTTGCCCAACCATCCTTGGAGCAGGACATCAAGATCCTCACAAGGAAAATTTGTTGAGATTTACCCAAAGGGTAATAAACTGATTCATGGAGAATGAGCAATTGAGGCATGGACAAGGGGACTGAATTTCCTTAAGAACTCCAACTCTGAGCAGCACATTGTTCTTTTCAAGGTGGTCCATGAAGTTCCTATGCTGTGTGTCACCCTCATTTCTCACTCTTTGTATTAAACTTTTGTTTGCAACTCTCTGCCTTGCTTGAAATCCTTCCAACAGAGTTACAAGAACTGGTTAGCAAGGACCACCACAGCTGCCTAGGCTCCAGAATAGGCCCTTTGCTCTGTAACATTAGAATAAAAAATATTTAACTTTATATTTAACTTCTGAAAACCCTTTTGGAAAATGTCTGTGTAATAAACGTTATATAATTCTATCTGAGTAGGCAGCTAGATATTTTAGCAAGTATTTGGGTTAAGAAATCTACTACAGCCCTGTTCTACTTTCTGGAGTAAGTTAGAAGTTGAGGAATAGACTTTGCCTTACATCTTCCAAATGGGGTGACACTAAAGCAATCCCATTGACTGATTTCCATTTCTCCCATCTCTCTCCAACTTTTCTTCAGGCTCTAAGTCATCCTTTGTTTTTTCTTTTTTCCTTGTATACAATTCCTGTTCCCAATATTTGGTCTCCTATATTCCCATCAATATAGAAGGCAAAGATGAAGATGCCATTTTATGAGCTTCCTTGTCCTTGTAAAATTCCAAGAATATTGTCGAGAATGACTGAGAACTATACATTTCTATAATGTGGTACTGTCTTCTTAGATCTAAACTATATAAAGAATGTGTATGCCAACAGAAAGCAAATGCATTCTGAGCAGATGCTAAACTACTCCCTACTCTGATATTCTGAAAGATGATCAATGTGTATAAAACAAGAATGTGTTAAAGTTTCAAAATTTGACTTTAATGCAAAATCACATCAACAACATCTTCTGATAATTGCATGTTCATCTCACATGAGTTGCACTGGTTGCTTTATCTCTCTCCCTCCTTCCTGTGAGTGCAGTTACCAATGGTGATAAGCCTTATTGCATTTGATATTAGGAACAGAGGAAAGGAAATGTAAAACTACGAAAGATAGAGAAGGCATATAATTTTATTTTGAACATCCAACCTTACAGGAAGTGGTACCAGAGATGTAGTATAAAAATGTAATATAAAAAGCTTGATATATCTATCATAGGATAGTTTAATAAGAGATTCTCATTCTAAGAATCCATATGATGGTTCTGCAAGAGACCGATCTGCATGCCATATGCAATGGCACACTTCTGTAATCCCAGTGGCTTGGGAGGCTGAGGCAGTAGGATTGCAAGTTCCAACCAGCCTTGCCAACTTAGTGAGGCCTTAACCAACTTAGCGAGACCCTGTCTCAAAATTAAAAAATAAAAAGAGTTGGGGATGTGAATCAGTGTTAAATGCCCCTGGGTTCAATACCCAGTACCCTCCACACACAAAAAAAAGGAAAGGAAAGAAAAGAAACCAATCCATGTATCTTTAAAAAGGTTAGTCTAGAATTAGATGGCACATCATCTGTGAACTTTTAGATCTTTTGTTTAAGTCCTCCTAATTTAATTCATGAGTGACTAACATGAATGAAGGCACTGTAGGCCATTTTCTTCAGTGAAACTTCACTGTGGAAATTTCATAGTGAACTAGCAGAGAGTTCTTTTTTCTTGCTTTCAAAGACAGAAATGTTGGAGTTAAACAGAACTGTTCCATGGTTCCAAGCAGTCTTCTAAAATAAATTAGGCCAATTGTGAAAAAGAGGCTATGTCTTACAAGTGTGTTTATAATCTCAAGCCTATGAATTAGTTATACCTTTTTTATCTATCAAAGTGCTATGTTGCTATTCTGTTAGATCCATTGTTTTTTCCCTTCATAGCCACCACTCTCTTGGCTGTTAGTTATTTGAAAAATACCCAAATCAAAGGAAATGGTCTAAACCTCTGACTATTTATCACTGTAATACCTGCAGTGATTTCAGTCTTCTCAAACTTTATGTTTTGAAAGAAAAACAGCATATTGTGTTTTTTCTTTCTTGGTTCTTAAGGCTAAGCTATGATTCCTCAAGCTGACAAACATATGATGCAGAAATAATCACACTTCAATGAATAGGTACATGGGCTAAGTACAGTGTCTTGAACACATTGTACAATAAGTACATATATTTGAAAGTTTAATGATACTCTTTACTGAGACTTTTACAACGTTTCACTCTAATGGCAAAATCATTGGAGTGTAGACTTCTATATGTTTGTATGCTTGAGATATCAATGCAAGCTTGTCTACTCCAGTAGATCTTGGCTGAGTCTTTCAATAAGGTGGAATCCAAGAAACATTTTCTAATTTGGTCATGTGTGGAAAATAAAAAGTGAAGAGGAATTAAACACAGCCAAATGAACAGTGAAGAGAATCAGCAAGTGAACATAACCACTGTGGTCTGTCTGTGGGTCTGAGAGCAAAGGGAAAGGCAGTATGGACATTGTCTTGTTGTGTGAGAGTGGAATGAAGCAGAACTGATAACGTGGGAAGAAAAATGAAAATCTTAAGGAGAAACAGAACCATCCATCTCTCTTGAAATGAAAATTGTTTCAGTCAGAAGTGGTGTTGGAAGTAGAAATCATTCAGTTGATATACAAGAAAACCAAGCTGGAAAGTTTAGGTTATGTAAATGTTAAAAAAGAGTTGTTTCACAAGAACATTTATCTCTTTGTGAGTGATTAGCTGCAATTTTTTTTTTTTGCTTACCACCAAATGTTTTCTGCCAAGGAAAAGAGAGATAGGAGTTAGAAGTAATGAATAAGTTTCATACTTTGTATATCATACCCTAATAGAAACTAGACCAAAATTAAATCAAAATTAAGTGTTTTCCAGGAATGAACTTACTTTTTCAATATGCAGAAACTTACTCTTTTAATGTGTAGCCAATTAGTTGAGTGATATTTCTAAGAATAAACACAGAGCAGTGATAATAATTTAAAGTCAAAATGGGCCAAACCTGGTGGTGAGCACCTGTAATCTGAGCTCATCTGGAGGCTGAGATGGAAGGATCATAAAATCCAGGCCAGTATAGGCAACATAGACCCCACCTCACCCAATCAATCAATCAATAATGCCAAAGGAATGATACATAGGTAATCATTTAGTTGGCTGGGTTTGTAGCTTCATGATTTTTAAGTAAACTAGCTTAAAATAATTTCAAAAATTGCAACAGTAAATAAAGTGTTGGATGAATCTAATGGCATGAGTACATAGAAAGGAAGAGATGAGTCCCAGGATAAAGTAGTCCATGAGAGAGAGTGAAATCAGGAAGAGAAAATAATGCCAGTGGTGCAGTTGGAATAATACATTAAACTTTCAATCACAGTAATTCAGTGGGAAAGGGAAAAGGAATTCTGTAAACGCTAAAATTAGAAGGTGGGGATATATGAGGTGGGGGCTATAAGAAAACTTGCAGTATATGTATGTTGGAGTATCAGTGTGATCTCTAGGTACTCATTTAGCATATAAGATTGATAAGTTTTATTTACTAAAGACTGTGATCACAGTGATCACTACTATACGATGCATATTATTTTTTATTCAAATAAAATTCTATTACAATCACTTTAAAAGACTGAGACAAAGAATCTATTCAAATGCAGATCCAGTTCAATTTTGAAGTTCCAAGGGAAAGAGTTAATAAATGAGTTAAATAGAAAAACAAAGCAGTCTTATCTAAAGCTGAGTTTCTGGTCCAGCATAAAAATCAGAAGCTCTTTGTGCTGGGCTGGATTTATCAAAGCACAAGTTTCTCTTTGCCTTTGAGTAACTGCCTATATAGAAGACAAGGGAGGTCACTGGTCACAGGGAAAATAGTATGGTTTATTTTAAAATTCAGCTCAGGTTAGTTAGTAGAACACTATTTTATAAAATGTACGTTTTGTGATTATGACCCTGAAATTTGTCCTTACATTTATTGATAAATTCCACAGGCTGTATCCATAACTGTGATAAAGACCAGTCAGTTTTATTGATTATAATCAGAGAAAGCATGCTAGATAGATCAAAACAGGACCTCATGATTATGTGAAGAAGCTTGCTAGTGGCCCAACTTTGTCCTAACAATAGTCCTGTATTTTTTCACCATCCTCATTTTTAATTTATATGTTGAGTGTGTGTGTGTGTGTGTGTGTGTGCGCGCGCGCGTGCATGCACATTAATCTTTCTCCAAGTTATCTGTATTGTACAAAATGTTTTGAATAAATTAGTCTTTAAGAAGGATTCTTACAGCAACTCCAGGGAACTGGACTTAACAACTGAGCTTCCTAAAAAACAAAATGAAATGGGTTGTAATACTAACGATATTACCCATTCACATCCTAAGATGGTGGAGTCCTAATTTTTCTTCCCCATCATAGTGTCTGGGATTTATAATTAATTATTGAGTGTAGAAATTTTTATGAATTATGATAGCCTCCCTGTTAATGTAGTTGTACTATGTATGATTACACAAATGGTATGAATCTACATTGTGCACAACCATAGAAATTAAAATTTGTACTCCATTTGCGTACAATGAATCAAAGTGCAGTCTGAAAAAAAAAACAAATGTAGTCTGTAAAAATAAAAAACAAAACAATAAAATTTTAAAAACAAAAAAATTAAAAAAAATGAAGAGGAAATTTGACTTCATTGATAAAAATTTACTATCTACTTTTTTTCTCAACTCCTCCTAAAAGGTTGCCATCAAGGATTTGTACTTTCTTGGTCAACCTCTCATTAGATGTGTGATTGAATATAGGTGGTATTAAGCACATGGATGGCATTAAACAGACTGTAAGCTAGTGATCATTAAGTATTCAATGTGGTCAGGGGCTTTTTTACTTTCACTGGAGCAATTCTTCAGTATACTATGGCCTTTACATAAGATATATAATGTATGAGCTGGGACTGTGGCTCAGTGGTAGAGTGCTTACCTAGCATATGTGAGGCACTGGGTTCAATCCTCAGTACCACATTAAAAAAATAAATAAAATAAAGATATTGTGTCCATCTACAATTAAAAAATTTTAAAAGTATATATATAATGTAAAATTTCATGTATATCCATATATATGATATGAGTATATGGCTATCGAGATAATTATGCCTATCTCTCTCTATATATTATGTGTCCAAATCTTTCTCTCCTCATACACATATATATTATAATACATATTGTAGTTGATATAATTGTATGTACACATATATAAAGGATATAACTGGATATATACATATACATATATGACTAATCAGATATATATTATATAAACATATGTCAATCCATATAGTCAATATGCAGAAAAATCCATTCATAGGTAAGTAGGCAGAAATATAAATAAATATAAAAATTTTCTGGATTATATATGGCTATAATTTATATGTGAATTGGCCGTCCTGGTCCACAAAGGAAAATTGGTGAAGAATCTTGGAAAAGTTAAAGACTTAAGGTGTGAGTTTAGAGGTACCCAAATTAAGTTTTCACGTACTGTTTTTTTGTGGTAGGAATAACAGATGTGGTTGGATTTCAGTACTTTTCCCCAGTCCAGCTTCTACTTCATGGGGGTAGGGATCAGATCAGTCTAGTTTCACTCTGGCTCCTTAAGTAAATCTTTATCTTTGGTGACCCGGGCAAGGATTGTGGAGCCTGGTGACAGGTATAAGTGCAGGCTCTCAGAGAATTGAAAGGGTGATGAATTTAGCAGCCTCCTTGGAGATCCCTACTTTGTATGAGTTAGATTAGATCATGTTGCTTATTCAGGAAGAGGTGAGAAAATGATCTCTCCAAATGAACGTTCATTCTCATCCTGACCTTTATGATTGTAATTATTTCTAAAAGAGCTGGAACATAAATGTATTCTTTGCTTTGTTTTCTAGTAGAGGCTGAAAATTATTATAGTCTCATGTAATAATCCAAGAGAAAGAAAAGTAGTTTTATTTCACTGGAATCATATATAAATGCCAATTCTAAATTATTCTTTCTATTCAAATGTTAAAATTATGTAAGCTTTGAGCTATAAAAAGTCAACTTTTAAGAATGTTCGATGTTGTAAAACAAAACGGATGAAAAACATGAATTAGAGTATTTTCTCCTATTTAAAAGATTTATTTTCCGACTAGTCATTTCAAAATGAGGGAGGTAAAAAAGAGATTTCATTTAAAAAATGATGACTTTCTTCAGTTAATCTTGAATAAACGGATATAGTTTGTTTGGCAGAACACTGTTTTTATACTGACTTTATTAGTCACTATTACCAAGTGCTAGGATTTAGTGATAATGCCCATGCACAGCAAACAAGTCAGCAATTACTGTAACTTAAAGCTTAAGTAGTTTGAACTCTGGACTTTTTTTCTTCCTTGCAAGAGCATTTTTGGACTATGTACAGATTTTATTTGCTCATATAAAACTATATTCCTTATCTACATCTATTAACTGTAAGATTTAATTTTATTGACAGAAATATAGAAATGCTACATTAATCGCCAAGAGGTTGGTGATTCAGAATATGGTAAATTAACTATTAATGAGAATTGTATTTTATTGTGTTCCAAGAAGTCAAAAATGTTTGATAGAACATGTGCAACTCAAAATCATAGGAACATTCAAACAATATTAAGGAATCATATGAAAAAAAGAAATCAAATGTCATAAAACTATTTTTATGACTCATTTTTTATTATTTTACTTTATTGTACAGCTGACTCAGGGCTTTGGAGTGATGTCCTTCTACATGGAATAATGAATAGCTCGTGACAAGAAAAGACACATTCACTCCATATTTTTAGCATGCATTATATCATGCCTTCAAACTGCAACCTTAGATTTCTCTCCTTACTGAACTATTTTTAGATGTGTGGAAGAGAAATATATGTCAAATCTTTCAGGGAGAGAAATATTTCTCAAAAGCTAAGTGTAATATCAAAATGAGAGGGTTTTTTTTTCTTTTTCACAATCTGTTTAATTAATGAAAGAGAAAAAAATGAAGATATTTTCATGCTTAAATAAATCAAACTATTTTATACTAAAGTATTATAAAATAACTGCTATTATTTATCATGAGATCAGTAAATATTGAGTATTCACTGTGTTTAAGAAATGCTTATATTCATATACGTATATATCTCCATATAGTATAAGTTTTATATATCCTTGTTACCACAGCTCTTTGCTTTAGGATTATATTACCTAAATTAAAATATATTGCATTGACTAACTTACAACTTGAAGAATACTTTCCCTGGTCATTTACAGTTCACTGTAAGTATTTCAAACTGAACATTTAATTAAAGGTAGCCAAGTACCTGACTAATGGTTAGATAATAGTCACTTCTTATATCAAGAACTCTGAGGAAGTCAGCACCAGTGGGGCACCACATAAAAATAAATAAATAAAATAAAGACATTGTGTCTAAACTGGTGATTCTCAAAGTGTCATCTTTGAGAATTTGTTAGAAATCCAAATTCTTGTGTCTAAACCAATCCTATTGAATTAACAACTCTAGCAGTGGAGCTAAAGATGATTAAACTGCTGTTCCAATAATGTCAATGTGCTCTAATATTTGGAAATCATTACCTTAGACCAATCATGATCTACCTCCAGAGGCTGGCTAAGAATTATTGTTTTAGGTTTCTAAAAATTTATTTCATAATTTTCACTAAACCTTATGCTGTTCAAAGTTTTCCCTGCAATTTGAATTAAAGATCAGAAGTAGTCAAAGGCCATCAACTTTATAGATACAAAGTACACAAATGATAGAGTCCATTATTGCATACATTCTTTATCTATAAGGTTTTTTGGTTGCAAGTGACAAATATGAACATTTAACTTAAACCAGTTTGAGCAGGAAAGGAGTAGGCAAAGTACTCATGTAATTTGGGTATTTGGATATGATTAAGAAACACAGGGGAGCCAGCCTCAGTGGCCATGCCTATAATTCCAGCAGTTCAAGAGGCTGAGACAGGAGGATAGTGAGTTTGAAGCCACGTTTAGCAAAAGCAAGGTGCTAAGCAACTCAGTAAGACCCTATAACTAAATAAAATACAAAATAATAGGGCTAGGGATGTGGCTCAGTGGTCGAATGCCCCTGAGTTTAATCCCAGGGGTACCTACAACAAGGGGATAGTTGTAGGAGGTCTCTCTTAGACTTGGTCCCTTTCAGACTGACTTTAATAATAGCGTTTTTTTCTTAGGAGCTCTGGGTCTACATTTGTTAAAATGCAATTCAAGACAAAATATAAGTAGACTTTCCTTTTCCTAAGATTAAGATTAAAAGCAAGCACGGTGGTGCACAGTGGCTAGGGAGGCTGAGGCAGGAGGACTGGGATCTCAAAAACAGCCTCAACAAAAGCAAGGTGCTGAGAAACTCAGTGAGACCCTGTCTCTAAATAAAATACAAAATAGAGCTGGAGATGTGCCTCAGTGGTAGAGTGCCCCTGAGTTCAATCCCTGGTGCGTCCCTCCCCTCAAAAAAAAGATTGAAGAGTGTCCGCCATTTCTGTGTCATTTATCCACCCTGAGTTAACTCTGTCTTTGCATGGTGATATTTTAGACTGCTTAGCTCACGTCTAGATTATATGGTCATTCTTAGATTAGAGAATGAAGTTAGCCTCCAATTCCATGTTTAAGAATGTGGATACCACCTACAATTGGGAAGGGATTATATTTCCAGGATAAGGGTGAATAGATTTGTGTAGGGAAATTAAATAATATCCATGTAAATATAAATTTTGCAAATGAGGAATGGGATTTGCAAGGGGAAATATTTTATCCCACCTTGGGTCTGTAAATGCAACTATGAAGGTACAAGATGTTGAAATCTCTTAATCATGACTGGAAAGGCTCATCAGTAAAAGCAAAGTTCTAGTGTACCTCTACCCCAGTTTTTCACTTTATTATCATCTTATACTACCATGATTAATTTGTAAAACCTAAGACATCAACATTGTTGATTACTTGTTGTAAACAAGTCTTCAGGTGGGTTTCTCCTCCTCCCCAAAATGGTTTCTGTGTCAGAATCCAACCCAGGATACCACATTGCTATCCACTGCTATATCCTTCCAGTCACCTCTGATCTATGAGAGTTTCTGTCTTTCCTTGTTTCCTTGTCAGATTTAAGGAATTTTGGCTAAAGACTACACTGAGTATCATCAGCTGGTTTGCATTTGTCTTACACTTCCCCCATGACTAGACTGAGTTTTGAGTTCTTAGAAAGAAAACTCAGAGGTATGGTGATCCTATCACATTCTATCATGGAATATCTAATATAAACATAAAATTACTGGTGATAATAACATTCATCATTTGATTACAGTAGTTTTGCCAGGTTCTCCAGTTCTATAATGTGGAGTTACTAATTTTCCATTTTGATACTTCTGTTTGAAAATATAAGGGACATAAATATGTATGTGTATATATATACACACATATACACACATATATATGACAAAACACACACATATATAAATACATATATATGCTTTAATCTTAGGTTGTGGTTTAATTTTCTCTGTATCATCTCTCATTCATCAATGGCCTCAAAATTAGAAGTTTCTATAGAACTTCAGCATACCCACACATATATATTCACATACAAAAGAATATACATTGATTTTAATATCAGATGTGGTCTATTTACAGATCACCACATATTGATAATCAAGTCAAACCTCCCTCTCAGGTAAGATATCTATGTGAATGGCTATAAAATGACTAGTGATTCAAATTTCTTGACTACAAACTGGGCATCATATTGGGTGGGTAGTTTGGGGTCACAAATAAATTCATGGTGTTTTTTTTTTTTCTTTTCCTCATGATAAGTTTTGTCTTTGGAGTAAAAAACAATCTTTGACACTTGTTTAAAGTAGCAGTCTTCAATTACTAAAAGGATTCTGTCATGGGCTCCTACTCCCCAGTACCTCAGAATGTGACTGTATTTGGAGGTGAGGTGTTCAAGGAGATGATTAAATTGTACTATGAACTTCAGAGTTGGCACTAATTCAATAAGCTGGTGTTTTTATAAGAGGAAATTTGAGTATACAGGGAAATACCAGACTCACGTATGAACAGAGAGATGGCCATGGAATGACAGAGCAAGAAGATGTCCATCTGAAAGCCACCTTTTAGAAAGACCCCCACATTTCAGTTTTCCATTTTTGAAAAACTACCTGTTCTAATAATACAGTGGCAAATCTTACCTGTTTTTGTAAGGATGTACTAGCATTAGCACTGGAATTTCTACATCCTGGGAAAACTCCCAGTTCTGTTCATGTGTGTCTTTTAAATGGTGATCTAGGCTGAGGATTGCCTTCATACAATACAGTTCCCAATAGATCTTCATAGGTTTTTAAAAATTTAATTGGATGTTTTGTGAGATTATATCAGGTGAATTATACAAGCACAAAAATTTTATGGGGTATATAACATATTCTAATCTTAAACTAGAATAAAATTATCCAAAATCTCAAATTTTTTTTCCAGTTAGAATGGTTGTTTTAAAAAAGACAAAATATAACAAGTACTGTCATGGATATGGAGAAAAGGGAACTTTCGAATGTTATTGCTGGGAATGTAAATGAATGCCATCATTAGGGAAAACTATGGAGGTTCATAATATATGATACCGCATTCTCATGGGTATATAAGCAAAGAAAATGAAATCAGTATATAAAAAACATATCTGCACTTGCATGTTTGTTATAGCGCTATTTGTAACAACCAGGAAATGGAAACATTATAAGTGCCTGTCCATGGATAAATGGATAAATATATTATGTGGCAAATATACACAATGAACACCATAAAAGAATGATGTTTTGTCATTTTTGACAACATGGATGGAATAGGAGATGTGAAGTGAAATAAACCATGCACAGAAAGACAAGTACTTCATGGTCTCCCTCATTAAGATTAAATGATCTCAAAGCCATTGAGTGTAGAATGGCAATTACCAGAGGCTGGGGCTAGGAAAGGGGAGGAAGGGATGGAGAAAGTTTATCAATGGGTATTATGTTACAGTCAGGATCAGGAAGTTTCAGTGTGCTATCACACAGCATGATGACTGTAGATAGTGATGATGTTCTGTGGATTTCAGAAAACAGAAAGGATTTGGAATGTTTCAACCATAGAACAATGATAAATGAGGAGACAGGTATGTTTGATCTGTTTTAAACATGATACAATGTTTACATATATTGAAATATCTCGTGGTACCATAAAATAGGTTAACATTTTATGTTCTTATATATTAGTTAAAAATTTAATTTTAAAAATACCATCAATCATTTCCCTCCAGCTGTGGCCCTTCTTTCTTGAATTTTGTCTAGTCTATTTATGCATAGGGGATTCATGTCCCATAAAATTTTGGCCACTGTAAGTTGCTACACTTCTTATCCTTTATTATCTTGTGCTACTTACCTTTGTATAATTATTTAAATTGAGATTAATTATCTATTATTTCTTAATGTAATCTAAAGTTCTTTGGGAGCAAATACTCAGAACTATTTATCTTTACAAATCTATTTTCAATTCCTTTAAGGGTGCTCAATAAATATTTAATGTCTTGGGAAGTTTACCCAGATAGAAAAATTATTTGTCAACATCTAAATATGCAGGGAAATAGGCTCATATGCTATTTGTGAGAGGTGAAATTAAAATATTTTCATATTTTATGTTAATTAAATACATATGGTTGATAAGTAGGCATCTCTGAAATCCTTTGCCTCTTTTCCTTCCAGATCCTGTGAGAAATTGCTGCACTCATTCCAGTGGCTGAGCATACATAACTCTGGCACTTGATTGTATCATTCACTGCTTTGATATTTTTTTAAGATGAAGAGTGGGAGTTTTTTTGAGCCCATCTCCTGAAGGCCATTTACTGAATAAATATCTGTTAAGGGATATATATCATGTAAATGGAATATTAATTATGTAATTTGGGGGCTTAAAATTTTTATTTTGTTATTACATTAAAACCTGAAATATTTTAGTTTATTGGTATCATACATGGAATCAAAATAAAAAGCTTTGTTTTTGACAAGTGGACTTTTTGGTAGCCTCACTTTTACTTCTTTTGTAGTGAAAATCATCTCTATTATAACATTATTTTGGTTTGGGGTGATATATTGTCACTCTAAATTCAACTCTCTGTGCTTTACTATGATTAATATATGGAAGGCAATGATATTTTGCTCTTTAATAGTGGAAAGAATTTTATGCTGATGCCAAAAATAACACCCATGGAAAGGGGACTAACTGATTCTCCCACGTGTGGCAGCACAGCCTGCCAGCTGCTACCCACCAACCTGTCCACATATTTATCTAAAAAATAGTAACATGATTATTTCAGCATTTTGTTGCTTTTCTTCTTTCCTTTGATAAATATCAGTAACACACACACACAAAACCCTGCAGACTTAGTTTGTAAGTAAAAATTAAATGGCTGACATCATCAAAGTACTCATCAATGGCTGACAATCACTCCAGGGACTGAGTTTTTTTGCCAGGTGATGGTGATGACGCAGTCTAATCTATATGGCTTCAACATGCCTCCTTTGTGACCAAAATAATTCATGTTTTAGGGAAAATACCTAACTCGAATCTGAGAATGTAGATTAAATACAAAAAATTTATGTAACTCTAATGGA
Source organism: Glaucomys volans (assembly GCA_020662805.1). NCBI lineage: Eukaryota > Metazoa > Chordata > Mammalia > Rodentia > Sciuridae > Glaucomys > Glaucomys volans. Next base: position 374,051 of record JAJEJO010004919.1, on the reverse strand, counting down.
ATTTAAATTCATGACTCTACTTCATTGATACTAAACTCTAAGCAAATGAACAAGATAAAGCCTTTTAACTTTTGCCTCATTTTCACGGGCTCTTGATATATTGCTAAGGGTAAGAGGAGGTTGTCCATCAGCATTACTCTTAAAATGAGATTGACACTTATCAAAAAGATAGCATAAAGAACAAACAAAAGGAAATATAAACTGTTCTAATTGATGCTATGAGTCATCAATAACCTTATTAATCAAACTTAATGAGTCTTGAAATGCTATGATCTTGTAAACAAACTTGAAACCAGTTATCAACGATGTGAGGAATAATATAGAGAAATCTGGGATTGGATTACCATGACTCAAATCCTGGCTCTACTATTTGGTAACTGTGACTCCTCCAATGTTCCTTGAACTTTCTGAGACTTTGTTTCCTTATTTAGGATGTAGTATTGCTAATATTTTTTCCTTCACTTGATTACTATGTGGCTGACTTATGTCTGTTTTAACTCTTCTGAATTTCCTTTTGCTCACTGGCAAAATATCAGCTTTGACTGACTCAATTAATTGTGAGGATAAAAATAATGCATATAAAGACCTCTACCAAAACTATAATATTCACTAACTTATTTTGTATTATATATAATTTAGTTCCCAATAAATCAAAGAATAAAATATGTTTTATATGCTACATATAATTTTCATTTATAAAATAATCTGTGATGACCTGATGTTTGTTTTGCTACTGTGTTTCATGTCATGGGAAGGGGATGTTGTCTGCTAAACTTTGTACACAAATTGTCAGTCTTTTGGAAAAGAAAACCTACAGAAGATAGATTAGGAAATGAATATTTCTTATCTTGAGATAAACAAAATGAAAGTCTTAATCATATAAATTTTTCCATCCCATATGCTGTTCTACTGGTAAAGTTCTGTTTCTGTTATCTAAATGACATTTTATTCTTTTCTCCTATTGCAGCATAAAATGATCTTTCTTAAACTTAATATGCACATAGCAGGCAGGCAAAACCAATGTAAATTCCCTTTAATCAAGAGTCTATTTCTAGACTTTATAACCATGAGGTAGATTTGTTTTGTTAGGAATTAATCTCAATCTCAAAAGCAAGGAGAAGAGAAAGAAAACATGAAAGAAACATCTGAGAAAATAGAAGTTTCATATTTTCTTCAGATGTACATTAACAGTGACAATTTTTGCCATACATACAATTAATTACTTTTAGTTTGCTTTGCTTCATCAGTTATATTGGTGTTACTAGTTACATCTATGAGGATCATCATTTCGATTCTTCTGTGTTCATGTACACTTCTAATTTTCTTAACTATATTTTGACAAGTAAGGTATTGCTTCACTTTATTTCACTTTTTCTTAATTTTATTGAATAAATATATATAACAGCAAAATAGCTTTGAAGTGAATGTAGGGAAGTATCCAGTCTCAACATCAATTTTGATGATGTTGCTATGAATCTGAACTTCCAGAAAGTATAGCTTTAACATTTTTATACTTCTGTTGATACTATGTCTTTTAACATGTTCTCAAATAAGGATGCAATCTTAAAAATACTAACATTTCTATTATTTTTACTGAAATTTATATTCCTTCACATTTTCTTTTTGGTTGTTGCCATTTTGATTGATGTGATGATATAATGATATGATTCAAACTCTGAATTTTTTCTTGTGTGTGTGTGAAGATTTTTTTCTTCTTTTTTTTTTGTTAAAGCAAAATTAAGATTGCTTTAGTCTTCTGTGCCTCAATGTGATTATCATTTCTCTCTTTATGTATACAGCCCAAAAGCTTACTAAAAATATAAACAAAGTATGCATTTCTAAATCTACTTTAATATCAAAATTTTTCTGAAATTTGACCTGGAATTTTATGAATTGTAATTGTTTGTTTATGAGTTTTTTTGGAAATATGAACATTTATCTTTTAATTCCAGTTTGATATGCCAGTATTTATTAGGAAAGCGTTCTGAATTCAATTTAAATACCTTCTTTCTTATTTTCAATTTACTTCATTCTATTTATTCTATGGCTTTTGAGTCTACTAACATATACCATTTTCTTTACTAGGAATCAGAGCAACATGATTTGAAAATATTTTGCTTCCTTCTTTTTTCCATTCTCGGAGATTAATACTAAAGTCTTGGTTTCCAGAAAGCCAATTTCTTTTCAAATACTGTGATTACTATTATTAGCATTTATATTTCACAGATATGAATTAACCATAGAAATCTCAATTTTACATCATTAGAGTGCAAATATAATTTCTACATTTCCTACCAAATGTATTCATATTTTAACCTATAATATTTGGCTTCCATTGAAATTCTTTAAAGCAATATTATATATTTTTTCTTTAACTCTTTTAATTTCAATCAAAACACACTGGACTCCAGAAAAAAAAAATGTTATTAAAGCAGAGAAAAATCATGGGCAGCTTTTCCTTGCCTTTGTTATTTATTATTTTCCAGACAAAAGTTAGGTTGTCTGTACTTTGGGCTGTTTCTCAAATAAATAGATTGCTCTCTGATGTTTAGCAACTGCTTGTGATTCAGTACTTCTGTTTTAACATTAGAGCTTTGGTTTTAACACTTGCTGTACATCTTGATATTTTTTAGACCTAGGGCAAATCTCTGAAGATGTTCCATAGAGCTACTTTTTCTGTTTTAGGTTTGTTAGGTAGTTTGTGTTTGTTAGCAAAACCATAAAAATTATTAGGAAGTTGCAAATCAATCTTCTTTAGAGATGTGTGTAAGTATTGTTTTGGGGGTAGTGTGTTTTGTGTGTGTGCAATCCCTATGTGTATACATAATGAGAAGAGTGGGAAAAGACCTGGATATTATTTCAGCCTATTCTCAGAAGGGATTTAATATCTGGTAAACTAATATATCTGTCTTCAAGAAATGAAGAATCAGATGCAATAAACTTTATTTAATCTTTCCCTATACCAAATTTAGTAAGAATTCAGAAAGAACAGAGTAAAACAATTCATAGTATTTGGAAAGGTTCAAGACTATTGTTGCTAATCCCCAAATTCTTTTCATCCTTTGCATTAGGAAATGTTGATTTGAATTTAGCAAGAGAGGTTTAAATAATGACTTTTCCAGTACAATTATTTCATATCATCATCACACAGGAATTTGATCACATCATTTTTTTAAATTTCTCAACTTTCCCGATTACAGAGAAGAATGCTTTCTGTCTCACTCAGAAGGCGGTATTCATTCATTCATTCATTCATTCACTCACCAGTTTTTAAACATTCTACATTTAGAGGTAAATGGGGCATATTTTATTTATCATATGCAAATATGCATATATTTTATATATCATGTCTAAATACATATAAATTTTATATATCATATAAAGTACAGATCAAGACATAGTTATTCCAATTAAATTTCCAAATAGCCTAGCACCATTTCCTCTTTTGTTATAAATAAGGTGATCATATATAAATGGATCCAGTTCTGCACTTTAAATTCTCTTCCCACTATTACCTAAAACAATTATCACACAGTCTTAATCACTATAGGTGTATCAAATATCAGCCAGCATACATATTTGTGTCTTTTCTTCTTCAGGATTTCTTTATTCTTAGGCTTCTGCATCAGTTCATAAGGTTAGAATTATTATTTTCTTTATTAATGAACTATTTTAATCAGTTTGGGGGGAGTTTGCATTTTTATATTGTTTCAACTTGTGGAGTTACTTAGGTCTTTATTTTGATATTTATGGATTTTTAAGATTTAATGCATAATTTTCATATATAGTTAATTCTATTTGTAATTTTTTGGTATTTTGTTGATATTATAAGTACTATCTTTTAAAATTTCATTTTCATGTGTTTGTATAGAGTAAACAAAATCACACAATTGTTTTTCACTTAATGTCTTGTACTCAGTAGATTTACTAAATTGATGGATGTTCTATACATACACATCATTTTGTAAGTGAAAAATAACAGTTTTAGTTCCTCTTATATTATTTTGGCCTCCTTATACCAGCTAGAACCCTTAGTACAATGTAGGATAGAAGGGGTGACGGTAGATTTTTTTTTTCATTCTTGATGTTAGCAGGAAACATCCAGCATAGTATCTATCAGTTTTTTATAGGTCACATCAGATTAAAGAAATTTCATACTCTGTACTTTCTAAGTGACTGTTTTAGTTATTTCTTTCTAGTCACGAATTGGTACAAGATTTTGCCAAAAGATGTTTCAACATCTAACAAATTATTTATGTAATTTCTTTCTTTTTTTCTACTAACATGGTAAAATTGTTAATTGACTTATGAATATTTACGTACCTTGAATTTCTGGAACAAGACATATTTCTTCATAATTTATTGTCATGTGTTGTATATACTGTTTTGCTTTACCTGAAAATATTTTGGGTAGAATTTATGTTTATGAGATAGTTTTGTGGCTTTTTTTCCCTATCACATCTTTTTCAGATACTGAAAGCAAGATCATGCTACTTTCATAATCATTCAAAACTCTAAAAATTCTTTCAAAATCACTTAAATATGGTATATATTTGTTTTATTTTCTCTTTAAATACTTAAAAAAATCCTCCAGAAAAGCCACTGAATTCTATGGTTGTACTCAAGTTTTAAAGTGATATTACTAGTAGTAATTGCTATAGGCTAATATATAGAGATTTTATTTTTTTAACCAACATAAAGCAGTAGAATGGATTCTTAGTTCATCTATACAGAACATTTATGGGGTATTTTAAAAAATAGGGAATTGAGGTTTACAGAGGACAAGCAAATTGCCCAAAGCTTCACAGAGAGTGAAAGAACCACCTTCTTATAGATGTTACCTCTTTACCAGTCAAGTAAACAAGTTCAACTACTACATGTCTCCTGAGATTACTTCTTGTTCCACCATGTTTCATTTCTCTTTCTCTCTGCTGACAAACAAAATGCAAGGAAGTCTCCAAACCCCTTTACTGAATTTGACTTTGTAATACATTTCTTTCTCTCACACTCTCATCCTCCTAGTGCTAATAGCTTTCCCCATCAATTGTAGAATGCCGGGGCGGGGGGATTCTCTTATACAAACAAAATAAATGTCAGCTTAATGTTAAATATTCATGTGCCTTTCACATTTTCCTAGAGTACTTCAAAAAGTATTTTGAATCTTCTTATGTTAACTGAACCCAAATTGTCTCCTTAGAATACTATTTTCCTTATGCCTTTCTATTCTGCTGCTCATTTTCCTATCTTTTATGAAGAGGTTCACTTGAGGTCTATATTTTCCCTCTGGCCTCCCATTTTCACCTTAAAATACATCTGTACAAAATCTTGCACAAAAGTTTTCTTTGAAAGTTAAGCTCTGTAATTCTATCAACCTCTGCTGGTATTTGCAATCATGATATATTAGTCATTTTTCCAAAGACAGTGAGGATTGTCATGGTTGGGTTAAGAGTCTCCTACTTCTTTTTCCATTGTCCTAAATTCCTGCTGGATTACTTCAATTATAAGTAGGACTTATCAAATTTTTATTACCACAAATCTTTGATGTTAACAACTTTCACTTCTGTTTTACTCTTATTTTAGCATGGTCCTAGGTTGGGCTGTGCTACTTTATCTAGGGATTTTACATTTCTTATCTCATAGTTTAACATCCTGCTCTTTGAATGCAACTTCCTGCCTCTCCAGGTCTCATTTGTCCCTTAATCCAGTGCATATTACCTTTGAAAACACTGACCTTCAGGGCCAAGGTCACATCAACAACTTTCATTTGAGTTTCTGCATCCTTTCATTTCTACAACAGGAGAAAATCAGAGACCTGAGTTTCTGTTGATCTGGATAGTCTGCCTTTTCCATTACTACACCAGGATGGTTTCTCAGAGAGGAGCTGTCCTCTGTGAACTGTTTCCACTCTCTAGTCATCTTCTACAATTTTCTCAGTGGTTCTTGGAAGGGATTTCCTATTTCCTCAGTGGCTATTTTATTTTTCACAGCTATTTTAAAGGTCATAGAGCATGATTTTTTACTACTCACTTTTAACCTATGTTCTTGCCCAATTGCTTCATTTATCATAAAACATTTGGTTTAAAAGACTTATACATTTCTCAGGTTAAAATGTGAAGACTCCCCTCTGTGTCCATAATTACACTTGTATGTATTCTTCCATTGTAACTGACGAATTATCTTTCTCCTTTTATACCAGAAGATATTTCCACCCTTACTTCATTTCCTTTTGGCACCAGTATTGTCTTTCCTTTTTATGCTTTGGCATGTATTTAGTCAGTCCTTATTATGTATTAATAACATAATAACATGTAACTTCACTACATGTTTTATATATATAGTCAAGAAACTGCTTTCTTGGTAGATACATTATAATGGCGTGGAAGAAACAAATACCAAACAATGAACAATATATAAATACAATTAAAATACTGGAAGCTAGTAAGCATGGAAAAAGAAAGTCTAAATCAAAGCAAAGGAAATAAGAGGTATTTGGAGAGGGATGAGCAAGCTACAGAACTGAACAGAGTATTATGACTGGCTCCACTGAAAGTGTAAGACTTGAGCAAAGAGGGGATTTGATAAGGAATTTACAAATTGATGTGAGGCAGAGAGCATTCATGGCAGTTGTAACACCTGGGGAAAAGACTAAATTTATCACATGCTTGGTGGTTTTCAGGAACTGCAAGGGTACTGGAGTTGCTAGAGTTGGCCAGTGAAGGAGGGAGTAATAGGAGACGATGGCAGAGAATAAGCTTGACAGTTTGTATATAGTCTTAAAGTCCACTATAAGGAACTGAGACATCCAAAATCGATAGACTGAGGCAAAGTGGAAAGAGCAGTTAGACTAAGCCGCAATCAGTGAGATGGGAGAAAAACCAGGATAATGTGGTATGTTAGAAGCTAAGAGAAGAAACCATATCCAAGAATGATCAAATGAATAGCTATATAAAATTCTAGTCATTAATCAAGTAAAGTAGGAAACAAGTATGAAGGATTGGTTTTGTCAACGTGAAAATCGTTAGGGATATTATCAAGGACAGTTTCAGTGGAAATTGAATTGACAAATTCAGTGGGAATTGAATTTAGGATAGAAAGCGATATTATTATCAAAAAGACAAAAGAGAATGTGGCACAAAAAGGAAGCTTGCGCACTGTTGGTGGGAATGTAAATTACTACAAGCAGAAAGGATTTACCTTATCCTTGGAGAAGTAATAAAGACAGTAAGTTAAGAGCATGCCTAAGGGGTTTAAGAAATTGCAAAGGACTGCAGTTGATAGATGGACCACAAATGCAGAATATTAGGAATGATGGTATAGAATATTATGAAAATTACACGGAGGTTTGTCAATAATTAAAAATAAAATTGGCATATAATAAAGCAATCCTGCTACTGCATGCATATGCAAAAGAAATAAAGTCAATATTTCAAAGAGACATCTGCATTTGCATATATATTTGAGCAGTAGTCACAATAACCAAGAAATGGAAGCAACCTCAGTGTTAGTCAACTGATGAATGAATGATGTACATGTAGCATATGTGTACAACTGAGTATTATCTAGCTATGAAAAAGAAAGAAATTCTGTCATTTTTATTGCATGGATGGAACTGGACATCATTATGGTAAGTGAAATAATTCAGGTACAGAAAGATAAGTACTGCATAATCTCACTCACAAGTGAAATATAAAAATGTTGATTTCACATGCCAATGTATTTATCAGAGACTGGGGTGAGTGGGAGGGTGGGAGGAATGGGGAAAACTTAATCAGTGGTACTCTTACAATTAATAAGAGTGAGAAGTTCTGGTGTGTTAGTGCACAAAAGGGAGACTATAGACAGCAATTATGAATTATGCACTTTATGTTTCAAAAAACTAGAAAGGGTTTTAAATGTAATCACCATGAAGAAATAACAAATATTGGAGGAAACAGGTACATTTACTCTTATTTAAAACTTACGGGAAGTATACATAGATTGAAACATTATGTGGCACTCCATCTACATGTATCTTTTTTGTGCATTTGTATATTAGTGTTATATTTTGGATTTTAAATGTCCCCAAAGCACCACATGTTAAAGACTTGTCTGTCCCTCTATGGCAATGCTGGAGGGTGGTGGGATCTCTGAGGGTGGAATGTCATGGAAAGAAGTTAGGTGATGAGATGTGTGCTTTTGGAGGGATTATTGGTAAATGCAAATCTCAGCTCCTCTATCGCTTGGCTTCCCAGCTAACATGAGTGATCCCTTTCCTCCACCATGTGCTCTGCCATGCTGAAGTGTTTTGCCACAGCCCCAAAGGCAGCAGGGTCAAGTGACTATGGACTGAAACCTTTGAAACCATGAACCAAAATAACTCATTCCTCCCTTTAAGTGTTTTTTCTTAGGAATTTTGTCCTAGTTATAAAAAGCTGACTAGCACAATCAGTTCACATTTTAATAAAAGAACTAGAAGAGGACTATAAACAGTAAGTATAGACATTTTATCAGAATTTTGCTGCAAGGGAAAACAAAAATTCAGCTGGGAGTTGGGAAACTTTAGGGTCAGAGCCATATAGTCAGCATATCTGTATATGAATCAGAAAATACAGTGTGAAATATTATGTAGGAAAAAAAGGAAAACTTAGGCTTTGTATCCCTAAATTGGCAAGAAAAGATGAAATCTTACTCTAAAATGTGGGCTAGCCTCTGGGTATGTGGCTTATGCATGTAATCACAGTGACTCATAAGGTTGAGGCAGGAGGATCACAAGTTTGAGGTCAGCCTCAGCAACTAATGAGACCTTCAGCAACTTAGTGAAATCCCGTCTCAAAATAAAAAATAAAAATGACTGGGGACATAGCTCAGTGATAAAATATTACCAGGTTCAGTCCCTAATACCACGAAGAAGAAGAAGAAGGAGGAGAAGGAGGAGGTGGGAGAAGGGGGAGGGAGGGAAGAGGAGGGGGGAGGGGGAGGTGGAGGGAAGGTGGAGAAGGGACAAAAAAGAAGTAAATAATACAGATGCTTCAGATGAATAGATAATGAGATGGTGACCTGGAAGATCTTTTGAGATTGTTTTGGTTTTTCTCAATGAAATATCAAGCAAAGTCAGGAACTGAACAAAAATGGAGAAAGTGATAAAGGGACATTGTTGGAGAAAGCATGAAAAATTATTAAAAAGTTTAGAGTTATGAATATATCCATCATATGTCATATGACTGACTGCCATCATTAAGGGTTCAGTTGAAGTCCATTAATATTAATTTATAAAAAGAACAATCAGTATAGTTATTGTTTTTATCCAACATACTAATCCAAAATCTTTATTTTGCTAAAGAGGCACAGACATGAAGTAGACACAGAGCTAGCAAGTGTTGGATTAAATCATGTTTATGGTTTTTCAGATGAGCAAAATGAAACAAGAGCATAAGAGAATCAATGGTGCTTACAAGGAGAAGGTCTGCTGATTGTACATTGAATTTAATGTTAGAGAGGACCTTGTGGGAATGCACAATCATGAAAATAAAGGATCAGTGAACTGGAGACTCTGTGGGCTCAAAGGATGGCCAGAGTAGAATCACCAGAGAGTTGATTACAAATTATGTGATTGTCTGTTCTTCTGTCCCATATTGAAGTGTCAATTGCTGTTTCCCTCATAGTTTCCCACTAATATCCTCAAAACCTGTGGGGAAAAAGTATATAAAAATATCTGCTACATTGAACTTCAATATTTTACAGCATTTTTAGTGATTCTCTTCCAATTATTACAAATTGCTTCCCTTCATCTTCTCTTGTGATAAATACAAGAAAGACAAATATGAGTGACAGTTCTCTATTGGTCTCCATCAAAGACCAAGGGTTTCCTGTTTTCCAATGCTCAGGGTATGTTGCCTTACATAATCATCTTATTTTCCTCCTGAAAGTTCACCTATTTTTTTGGCTGGATCAGAGCAAATTTGTCTGAGACTAATCCTACCTATTGGTTTGTCTATTTCTCTTCTTATGAACTACTCAAAATCTTTGTCATCCTATCTATGTACAAGAATTAACCAGTGACTAGCACAAAACAATGTATTATAATGGAAGAAAACTGCTGTTATCATTGGACATTCAGTTCTCAGTCTGCAGTTAGATACTTGCTCTATCCTGCTCTGTGAGGGTCTCTCAGTCACCATCCTCATGGATGAGAAAAGGGTAAACTGCCAGAGGGCAATGTAGGCTATAAATAAAATAGTTACCCATAAACTTATCTAATCAATAAGCACACAAGAGCCAATACTCTTTTTAAACGAGAGGGCGTGTGATGGGGCAGGCCATACCAGATCTGGCCTCTAACAACATGGAGTAACCAAACTCTCTTCTATTTATCATCACACAGGTAAAGGGGCCCAGACTGGGAGGAGTTTCTTCTGTGATAAACAGGATGGAGTGGAGTTAGGGGAGCCATTTGCTTTGGGAAACTATCATAGAACTAGTCAAGAAACCACTCCCACACAGTGCCACATATTCCCTGGTAATCTGGGACAGTCCTCCATGGTAGCCAGTTCCTAGAAGTCAGGCCTCTGTGCCCCATGGCTCAACCCTATCTGATTCTGCTAGATAAGGATGGCTCCCCACAATTCCCCCTTTTCAATATTTTTAAAAATGCAAATGATGGGTTGCTTCAAAGTCCCAGAACTTGGTTCTGAGGGTACGGCAACCTATTATCATGATATAAAAAGAATTAGTAGCAAACATGTCATTCCAATCATATACCATTCAATTTAGGAAGTATTTGATCAACCAGAAATGCAGAGTCCACTAAATCAATTCTACCTTTTGAGTATCCTGGACATAGTGATGTGATTTTATAAGATCCAAGCTATTATTATTGCTATGTCAAATGTCCTTTAGATGATTCTTAATTATATCTTAGTCCTATTGGGAAGTATGATATTTAGTAGTAGCAATACAGACATGCTTACAATCATTATGGCATTTTAGCTTTTGTTTAAATTGGGGAGCAGAAGGCTCATTAGTAGTTGTTAAAACATTTAATTTAATCTCAATCATTTTATTAACACTTAACTTTCAGGGGCCATAATATTTAACAGATGGAATCATGACCCTAGATATAAAGAATGTGGGAACAGATAGAAACCTAAAAGAATACATTAAAATATTTAGGAACCAAATTATCATCAAATAAGAAATATCTGTTAGAATGTAAATGTGAATTATTCATCTTTCTAGTGTCATATCAGTTTGTTGGATTCTAATTTGGTCTTTATTACATGGTTACCTTTAGTGCAAAGTAATATCCAAACAATAGGGAATAGTCCAAATTACTATTAAAATTTAGATTAAATGTGGTTGATTATAAATTCTTTTTAAGTAAAGGAGAAACATATTTAGTGACAATGTTGACACATTAGACCTTTCTGGCTTTGATTCTTCTAGAGGAAAATATTTTGCTATAACTATCCTTCATCAGTTTTCAAAGATCAATCCAAAAACATATCCACCACCTTTAGAGATAATATGTAGCATTGGCAAGACATTTGTATATTTTATCCATTTAGGAAATGTGCCAGAGTCTATTGCAGAACAATTAGGGCAGTAAGATATTGGTGGGTATTTTATAGAAATGACAGGCTTTTTATGAGAAAGTACCATTCTAATAACTGTTTGAACATACAATCCTAAATTCAAAGGGCCAATATAATTGGCTGTCCTTGGTATTCCTTATGCTCTCTTTTCCTCAAAGTTTACCTCTAGACAGCCAGAGTCTATCATGGGACTAGCATATAGATAAGAGTCCATTGCAGCCAGTATATTTAAATCCAGTCACATGGATATGTGTAATGTGAGTATCTGAAAAACTTCCCATCATATGAATATCATCAGTAAATATGAGGATTGATTCTTCAGTCCACATTCTTATTAAATGTGGATCTGGAAAATGGGCCCAACAGATTTCCCATATGTTTCACTTACCTGAGAGCTCAATAGAGCTAGCATATAACCATTGTGATTGGAGATTTAATATCTCCTTAATGTAAAATCTGGTGCTTTCTATTGCTCCATGTGTCAGCAAACAGCGGTGAGACTCTTAATATCATGATTTTTTTGAAAATGTTTTTTGAAATTAAGTTGGTTTATGTAGGGATTTTCCCCCTTTTTATTTTACTTTAATTGTAGAAAAAGATTGCTATAAACTGGAACATTGTTAACCTTAGATTGTAGATAATGGCCTAGCATTGACAAGTATTTAGACCATAAGAAGTGACTTAATAAATATTTGTATTTGGCCAGGAAGATTAACAAAATTTACCTATTGTTAAAGTTAATGTTGTTAAGTTGAAAAGGGCATTACAATAAAATAAGGCCTAGTTTCCACCAAGTATATGATTTGATTTTGTCTCTACTAGTGAGCAGAGTTACAAAGTTATAAAATGGAGTCAGTACAGACAGTGAAAATTAGTCTCATGACTTGTTTGTTCTATGGGTAATAGACTTACTATTCTAAGTTAACTTAAGCTATTATATTAGAATTGGTGGTATCTGTCAGGGTAGTGATTCAATAAATTATTTAAAAAGTCTTAGAATTTATGTCATTGATCTAGGAATTATATTTTAAGGGATCTATGTAAAGATAATCTTTATGTATAAAGATATATTTGTGTAAGTACCTTTAATAACCTTGTTTTTAAAAGTAGTAAAAATAATTCAAATGTCCAACATAGGGATCTGGATAAATGAACTACATCACAAAAATCTGGCAATAAAAGTAATGTTGTGAAAGAATACTAATTATGTACAATCTAAAACAATGTTATAAACTTTAAAATTAACAATATATTTATATGTACAAAATATGTATATCTCTGAGCTTATGTATGGAAAGGAGTTTAGAAGGTTATTTCATAAATATTAATAATTGTTAATGAATGGTAGAACCTCAAAAAAATTTTTAATGTGTACTTAATTTTTCTAAGTGGGTCTCTTGACAAAATCTAGGGAAGGTACCCTAATCTTCAAACCATCTTTAGCCTATTTATCTGAATATTATTTCATAAAATCTTCATATATAATTCTATAGATTAATACAAATTAAGTAGCATAATCTAATATCACATCTGAAACATGAAACAGACAAGCCAAGAGCTTCTATCCTCTCTTGGTGAAAAGTGTCAAAATACTTCCATATGGTATATTGTTAGCCTTTAAATAAGCCAGTATCTCCTGAATGTCCTCTAAAAATATAGCTAAGTTTACTTTTTAGTGTAGAGAATAAAATAAATAGTATATAACATATTTATTTAATTTTAAAATATTAAGAAATAATTAATTGATTAATTAGTTTGGAGAGCATCAGCTTAGTAAAATGTCACTTTAAATTTTATATTTTAAAGACTTCTTTATCTGTAAAACAAAGATATAATTCACATAAGTCAGTACAAATTACCATGGTTAATTAAAATATAGTCATTGATGTTTTTATATTAATAAAATTTAGCTTTAAAGAGAAATTTGAAATTTGGAATGCAAGGTGGTATTTTAAAATAACAGGTATTGTTTAACCAAATTGTATAAACCATATTGTCTTTGAAATTAGCTTTTTTTTAATAATAGAAATTTAACAGGCATAAGAAATTATTTTATTGGAATAAGAAATTAATTTTTTAAGTATTTTCTTTTTCTTCTGTCCTTTAGTTAGAAGGCCCAATTAATAGAGGTTTGTGAAAAGAACTTATCTATATTTGTAAATACCCTTTATAATAGAAACTTAGTAGAATTTAAACAATAAAAAACTTCATAAAACCTTGGCTGATTATGTTAAATATATATAGCTTATTTAATTATATGTAGCCAATTTCATTATATGTAGTCAATTTAATTACAAGTAAAACTTTTGAAAACTATTTTGTGCAACTTTTTAAAAAAATTTACTCAACATACTATACTTTCTTATTTTACCAGGTTGAAAAAAAATGTTTAAGCCCGTGTACATCACACTTTGATAGTTTAAGTGCTAGCATCTTGGTTCTCAATGAGAACATAGAGAATAAAGGATTTTAGATCTTTTTTATATTAACCAAATTATAAATATGTTTAATGTTTAAATATATTTTAGTTAAGAGTGTCTGATGTTTTCATATTTAGTAGACTAGATGTTCCGATTGATGATCTTTTAGCATCCCATCCTTGTAAATCAATTAAGTATCTCCTGTAATAAAAGCTTAGATAATTAATTTCATTTACCTCAAATTGAGTTTATTTATTCTTAAATGCAAAAGTCAAGATACCAAATAAATATAGATAATAATATTAATAATTTCTTTCCTGTTTTTAAAAAAATGCTAGAAACAAGGGATATAGATTTTATATATTATAGAATTTAGCAATTTCATTATTTATTTGACCACCTGGAAAAATGTGAATTAGTAATTATAAAGCAGCCTTTTTTATTTTTAGTTGTTTACCCATATAAATTAAACTTTACTAATTACATGTGAATAAAAGTTATATTAATTCATTTTTATTTCCATTTCAATGTGAGCATGCTCATTGAAATGTAAGTTAATTTTGAAATCATGAAAATGCAGTCATTGGGTGCACACATTTATAGATCAGTCAAAAAATGAAATTTTTATAATTTATTGTAATTGAAGATTCACAGCAAAGAACAAACATGTATTAAACATTGATTTAATTTGTCTTAGAATTTAAGATACAAAAAGAAAATCTTAAAAATATTTTGGGTTGCTGGCTTTTGTCCTAATGATTGTTATTGACCTTTAAAATCATCCCTAAAAAGCAAAAGATTAATTGATTAAAAAACACAATTAGATTCTACAGCTTCCCTGGCGGAGAGGCGCCATCTTCAGCCATCTGAGCCCTCGGACCTAAGCCCATCCCTTCCCTCGGGGACACGGCGCTGTGGTTCCAGGTGAGATCTGGCTGGGAGCAGAGCTGCTTGCCTGCTCCAGCGGGGAATTTGGGCCCTTGTCGCCATTCTACAGCTTCCCTGGCGGAGAGACGCCATCTTTGGCTGTCTGAGCCCTCGGACCTAAGCTCATCCCTTCCCGCAGGCACAGGCACTGCAGCTCCAGGGCCACGGTGCTGTGTCTCCTGGTTGCCTCTGCCCACAAGCATTGATCATTCCCAACCTGGAGGTTGTGAGACAGCAGCTATCTTGGGTCACCACTTGATCAAGCACCTATCAAACATCTGGTGAGTTACTGGAAATCTGCAGGGACGCCCTAAGTCTTTACAGGGAAATTGCAATCCCTGTGATTTGCACTACTAGAGGGGAGGATACATGAGCAGCATGAGAAAACACAGGAAGAAAGTGTCCCAAACAAACCTAGATGATACATCAAGAGATCCCAAAGACAGCATGGTAGAAGGAATGACAGAAATGGAGTTCAGAATGTTCCTAATTAAAATGATCCGAGAAGAGAATGAGGTGACGAGAGTGCAGATTCAGGCTATGAATAACCAGCTAATAGAGCAATTTCAGGAAGCAAAAAATCATTTCAATAAAGAGATAGAAGTTCTGAGAAAAAAACAAACAGAAATCCTTGAAGGAAACAAGGAAATGAAGGAAACAATCAACCAAGTTAAAAACTCAATAGAAAGCATAATTAACAGAATAGATCACTTGGAAGACAGAACCTCAGACAATGAAGACAAAATATTTAATCTTGAAAACAAAGTCGAACAAACTGAGAAGATGGTTAGGAATCATGAACGAACCCTCCAAGAAATATGGGACATCATGAAAAGACCAAATTTAAGAGTTATTGGGATTGAGGAAGGTACAGAGATACAAACCAAGGGTATGAACAATCTGTTCAATGAAATAATATCAGAAAATTTCCCAAATATGATGAATGAGATGGAAAATCAATTACAAGAGGCCTACAGGACACCAAACGCACAGAATTTCAACAGATCCACACCAAGGCACATTATAATGAAAATACCTAACATACAAAACAAAGATAGAATTTTAAAGGCTGCGAGAGAAAAGCAGCAGATTACCTACAGGGGGAAACCAATACGGATATCAGCAGATTTCTCAGCCCAGACCCTAAAAGCAAGAAGGGCCTGGAACAACATATTTCAAGCTCTGAAAGAAAATGGATGTCAACCAAGAATCTTATACCCAGCAAAAATTACCTTCAGATTTGATGATGAAAGAAAATCCTTCCATGATAAACAAAAGCATAAAGAATTCACAAAGAGAAAGCCTGCCCTACAGAACATTCTCAACAAAATATTCGAAGAGGAAGAAATGAAAAATAACAATCTCGGTCACCATGGGGAGGAACTACCCTAAAGACAGAGTCAATCAAAGGAGAAACAAAGTTAAGCTAAAAACCCCAAAAAAGCTAAAATGACGGGAAATACAAGTCATATCTCAATAATAACCCTCAATGTAAATGGCCTAAACTCATCAATCAAAAGACATAGACTGGCAGACTGGAATAAAAAGAAAGACCCAACAATATGCTGCCTTCAAGAGACTCATCTCATAGAAAACCATGCCCACAGATAAAGGTGAAAGGTTGGGAAAAAACATACCATGCACATGGACTGAATAAAAAAAGCTGGGGTTTCCATTCTCATTTCAGATAAAGCAGACTTCAAGCCAAAGTTAGTCAGGAGGGATAAAGAAGGACATTTCATACCGCTTAAAGGAAGCATAAATCAGCAAGACATAACAATCATAAATATTTATGCACCAAACAATGGTGCAACCATGTATGTCAATCAGATCCTTCTCAATTTCAGGAATCAAATACACCAAAACACAATAATACTTGGAGACTTTAACACTCCTCTCTCACCATTGGACAGATCCTCCAAACAAAAATTGAACAAAGAAACCATAGGACTCAATGACACAATCGCTAATTTGGACTTAACAGAAATATAGAATATTCCATCCATCAAAAACGAATACACTTTCTTCTCAGCAGCTCATGTGTCCTTCTCTAAAATAGACCATATGTTATGCCACAAAGCTACTCTTAGCAAATAAAAAAACATAGAGATACTACCTTGTATACTATCAGATCATAATGGAATGAAATTAGATATCAATGATAAAGTTAAAAACAGAAACTACTCCAAGACCTGGAGATTAAATAATATGCTATTGAATGATACATGGATAACAGAAGACATTAGGGGAGAAATTAAAAGATTCCTAGAGGTCAACGAGAACAAAGATACAACATATCGAAATCTCTGGGATACTATGAAAGCAGTGCTAAGAGGAAAGTTCATTGCAGGGAGTGCATTTAATAAAAGAATGAGAAGTCAACAAATCAATGACCTCACATTACAACTCAAAGCCCTAGAAAAAGAGGAACAGATCATCACCAAGAGTAGTAGAAGACAGGAAATAATCAAAATCAGAGCTGAAATCAACGAAATTGAAACAAAAGAAACAATTCAAAAAAT
>JAJEJO010004919.1:336012-351612 GCA_020662805.1 Glaucomys volans | reverse complement strand
GGTAAAAATAATAACAGAATGTGTGACAGATACCATTGCCCTGTGTACATGTATGAACACACAGATGGTGTGACTCTACTTTGTGTACAACCAGTGAAACAATAGCTGTACTCCATTTGTGTTCAATGAATCAATAAGTAAATAAAAAAAAAAAACACAATTAGAGCATCTTTTATTCACTTCAGAATTTTTTTTTTCTTTTGGTCTGAGGGGTCTCCTAGTGAGCCTGAAGGCTTCTTCCATTTACATTTCAGTGTAAGCTTTCACTGAGATCTGGAAGGAGCTGAGGGAAAATTACTGGTTTGAGCAGGTATTCTAGGGAGTACAGAAGTAGAAGACTGTAACTAAGATTTTAATTTTCCTTCTCTTCTCATGCAGTGAATTAAGAAGAGCTAGTTTTTAAATGTAGGGGAAGCAGAGGGGAGGGACTAGAAATGGGCCCTGAAAACCATGCATTTCCACCATTCTGTCTCTGCCATGTTGTCTTTGAATTCTTTACCTTTGGTGCAAGGTGAGTCACTGGAGGAGAACAGTTCAAACGCAGGTTACAGAGGACCCATGCTAACTCATCCACCTCTAAATCCTAATGCCTTCCAGTCTTCTGAATAGAAATATTCTTCAGTATCTCTTTGTCCATGGGAACTGCTTAACTACTAAAAACTTTTAAAATATATTCCCAGAAGACAAAGAGGTCCTAGAGGATGAATATTTCTGACTCTTAGATTTAAAGATTTTCATAGCATTGCTAAGTCCCAAGATTAAATCTCCCAAAGTCCATAATTCAACATCTTGGTCCAAATAAAAGCAAGTTTCTATTTCCTTCCAAACTCTCTCTACATTTTCAATTGTGCACCTAGGCATGTTTTTTTAAAAAAATTCCCATAGCCTCCGCCATGGTGCTTCCAATTCCTGTGCTATTTCTCCTCTCATCTCAGTGGCCTGGCCCAGAGGCACTGTGCCTGGGCAGCGAACAGCCATGTCCTCTAGGAACATGCTCTCCTCTCTGCTGTTTCCCATCCTCCCTGCCTGGGAGCAGAAACCATGCTGTTTCTGGAGGGCTGGAAACTGTGGAAACACACACATTTAAACTAGGAAACTCGCCAAGTAATTTCTCCTTCTCAAGTTAGAGATTTTCCCTGAATTCCTGGATTAGGATTTTTTCTTCTCAGGATTCTAAACTTTTGCATGTATCTCAGCCAAGTTAGGTGTCTCACAGTCACAGAGGTGCAGGCAGACCTGCCTGATCGAGTCTGCAGTATTTAAAGTGACCAGGTCTCCATTTACATTTCAAGAATTGCAGGTGTTGCATTCTTTCCACTGAATTTTCACTCTGGCTACATATTGAATATAGTTGAATAAATTTTAGTTCTCTCTAGAGAGAGAGCAAATTCCTCAGGCTTAATGTCACACAATTAAATTTCCTTTCCTTTCTTATTAATAAGCGTATTCACATGTGCATGCTTCCCAGAAGAAATGGCCAACACCTTCCTTTACCTTAATCTTTTCTTCTAAAACCCTCTGGAACAGTCAATGTTTCAGGTGACAAATATGGGGGGTCTCTCAGCCAGGTCCCACTTGTTGGGATGGTGTAGGCTATAAATAAATCAGTTACCCATAAACTTATCTAATCAATGAAAACACAAGAGCCAATACTCTTTTTATTTTTTTTGGTACTGAGGATTGAACCCAGGGGCACTCCACCACTGAGCCACATCCGCAGCCCTATTTTTTTGTATTTTATTTAGAGACAGGGTCTCAC
The DNA here is from genome assembly GCA_020662805.1 of Glaucomys volans. Lineage (NCBI taxonomy): Eukaryota > Metazoa > Chordata > Mammalia > Rodentia > Sciuridae > Glaucomys > Glaucomys volans. The sequence goes on along the minus strand of JAJEJO010004919.1, from coordinate 349,853 downwards.
TGAGTTGCTTAGGGCCTCGCTAAGTTGCTGAGGCTGACTTTGAACTTGCGATCCTCCTGCCTCAGCCTCCTAAGTGCTGGGATAACAGGCGTGCGCCACCACGCCCAGATTGTATAAATCTTTCACCTTTTACCAATACTCTTTTTAATGAGAGGGGGCGTGATGGGTCAGGCCATACCAGATCTGGCCTCTAACAACATGGAGTAACCCAGCTCTCTTCTATTTATAGTCACACAGGTAAAGGGGCTGGACTGGGAGGGGCTTCTGTGATGACCAGGATGGGGTGGAGTTGGGGAGCCATTTGCTTAGGGAAACTATCAATCAGGGAACCACTCCCACACAGTGCCACATGCTCCCCTGAGATCTGGGACAGTCTTCCATGGTAGCCAGTTCCTAGAAGTCAGGCCTCTGTGCCCCATGGCTCAACCTCATCTGATTCTGCTAGAAAAGATGGCTCCCCACAGTGCTCATTTCCCATCTTTGGCAAATTTGGAAAAGATAACATTGAACACATTTATCACTTACTTAACCTGTCTTTCCAATGTATTTATTAATTTTATTTTATTTATTTTAATTTTTATTTTTTTAGCATTAACACCACTTTCTAAATTAACTGTTTGGACTGTATTGCCTCACTACAGATTCTTTTACCAATTCCACTAAATATATAATTTGAAATTCTCTTTTTTTCTGTTTGTTATATATTTATAGCAGCCTCTTTTTTTTTTTTTTTTTTTTTTTGGAACCAGGGATTGAACTCAGGGACACTCGGCCACTGAGCCACATCCCCAGCTCTATTTTGTATTTTATTTAGAGACAGGGTCTCACTGAGCTGCTTACCGCCTCGCTAAGTTGCTGAGGCTGGCTTTGAACTTGCGATCCTCCTGACTCAGCCTCCCAAGTCGCTTGGATTACAGGCGTGCGCCACCACGCCCGGCTTATAGCAGCCACTTTTTTTTTTTCCTTGATCTTTGTTATGGTTTGGATGTGAGGTGTTCCCAAAAAGCAACAAGTTTTGGAGGAGAATTGATTGGGTTGTAAGAATCTTAACCCAATCAGTGAATTAATCTCTGATGGTATTAAGTGAGTGATAACTGGAGGCAGGTGGGGTATGACTGGAAGAAGTGGTTCATTGGGGGCATGGCTATGTGGTATATATTTTGTATCTGGAGAATGGAGTCCCTTTCTGCTTTCTGATCATCATGTGAGCTGGTTCCCTCTGCCACATTCTTCAGCCATGATGTTCTGTCTCACCTTGAACCTCAAAGAATGGAGTCTGCTGTCTTTGGATTGAGACCTCAGAAACTTGGAGTACCTAAAAATACCTTTCCTCCTCTACCATTGTTCTGGTCAGATCTTTTAGTCACAGTGACGAAAAAGTTGACTAAAACAATCTCTAATCATTTATTCATTATGTGAATATCATTGAGTACCTACTAAGCAGTGCCAATTACCTACTCTGTGCTGACTATACAGTTTTAAGTAAACCAGGCAAAGTTCATCCTCTCACAGAGCTCAAAGAGAGAAAGTTTTATATGTTTCCATGCTATTAAAAACTTAAAACTGAGTGATGGTTTACAAAGTGACCATAGAGCTACTGTAAGTTGAGTGACCAGGAGAAAATCCAACAGAGAGTGTGACATTGAAAGTAACCTAACCTCATAATATTTGACTGATACCTTTATTGATTACTCTGGCTCTTGCATCTCTCAGTGTCCTCACACTTAACACATAATATTATTCAAAGGTTACAATTTTTTTTTATCATAACTGTCTTAGGAATATTAACTATTGATCTGTTGGAGTGTAACTTGTCTGACAATGGGAAGATCTCTATCTACACAAATGAGTAATGGAAAGAGGATCTGCCTGGGAGTTAGGAGATATATATTCTATTCCTGCTTTTCCACCAATTTATTTCTTGTTCCCATGTAAGGAATTTGAGTTGCCTTATTAATGGAATGATATGGTTGTGTGATCTCCAGGGTTTTGTTCATCTTTAAAATTCTGTGAATCTGTAGAAGTTATAAGTAATTATTATAATAGAAATGTAGAAAGTATTACATTTTATTTCTAAGACTACTACTCAAAATTACCAGCACTGTAGTATTTATTAGCACCTGGCATTTTTTATTTTCCAAATAATTTCTAGTAGCTGGAATAAACATTTAACAAGAGATTCCTAAGAGGAAAACTAACCTTCCAAGATGAAAGCTCAAGGGAGCTTTCAGACTTGAAGTAATTAGTCTAGTTCTTTAGTGTTGTACCCCTTTCCCGCTTACCATTTAGCCTCACCCTGGATGTTTAACTAATACTAAATGCATTGTCCTTCCAAATTCATGATTGTACCTTGTGTCTAGCAATATCTCAGGTATCGAATGATTCATTTTGTGAAGTAAAAGCTCCTTTTATTTTTTTCCTCTTCACGTAGCCCAGTATCTTAATTACAGTGACTCATGAGCTGAGTCTGGTTTTTTTCTTTTTTTTTCCTCCTTGCAGTAGTGCTGATGTGTCACAGAATTGTGACTACAACTTCTACCATAATTGATGAAACAAATTCTTCTGGGACATATTAATACAGCTGCAGGCAGCGAGGCAAGCAGTGAATGGAAAGTAAATGGGTTCAGGAGCTCTAGAGACATGGATGTTGCTGGAGGCGGGAAGTAGGCAGCCACTAATAACTACAGCTAAACAGTGGGAAGAAAGCATGCACCAGGTTTGTTTCACCAATCATTATATATCATTTGCACTTGGCGGTTATGATCAAATGTCGCTTTCCGAAACCAATTAGCCTTCAGTGGGTGCTAACTAGTGCGTATGCAGCTGCTGGTTAGAATGATCACCGGGCCTTTGATTTTAAGCACTCATGTTAAAGATACAGATTTTGAGGGAATATGAAGTTGAAATATTTTTCTCTTTAACGTTTTTTCAAAGGCCAACATCCTATTCAATTTGAAATTATAAGATTACCTGTTTAGATTTTAATTGAGTACCCCAAACTTGAAGCTATACAATTATAATTCTGATGAAAAAATTAATTTGGCTAGTTAGGAGCTTGATCTAGAGAGAAAGAATAATTTGTCCAAGATCCAAAAAATGCATATGGGCATTCTTTGAATAAAAATCTAAAAAACAGCAAAAAAAAACAACAAACAGTGAAGTTCATCACAGTTAGATTGACCAGCAATTCAGTAAATATATTAAGTGCTTACGTCATAAAGAGGAAGAAATTAATTTTGATTGAGAATAAAATACATAAATCAGAGCAGCCATTAAGAGGAAAAGCAAAGGTCTGTTGCACAGTTCATGTGGGGCATGGTGGCATTTGGTGAATATATTTGTACTAAGAATTGCAGACATATGTAAAGTTGCAATTTTCCTGCTGGGTTTGTCTTGGCCTCATGGAATCATGGGGTGGGGTAGATTATAGGAAGCTTTTATAATTACATTTTTAAGCACACCTTATATGCATACCTCCAGAAATAAATATGTTCTATGCTTTTGCTGTGACCAGTTTCATGTATTAAGTAACTAAAGAAGAGACCCATACTGTCTATTCATACCTTCCCACTCTTGGCTTGTCAGTAAATGATTGAATCCCATGACTGTCCATGCATACTTGATTTTGAGGCTAAAGATGGCATCAATCACTGTTAATAGATAGATGATTGCACATAAAGGTCCTTGTGTTTTCAAATCTTTAAGAATAAATCCCTAAACAGACATATTTAGGCATTGGGCATGAAGTTAACTTACATATCCAGTTGGGAAGAATTTAATGACTCCAGCACCATACGGCATCTTCCGAGTGAGCAAGTCACACTAAGCATAAAAAATCACTGCACTATAGTTTCTGATGTGGATTGCAACCTCCTGCTGCAATACTTGAGAAGCATTCAATATTGTTGGCGGCGTTCAGCAGGCATTTTGATGAATATGAATGTAATAGAAATGTCTGAATCAAATATAAACCAAATATTAACTGCCTCCCAGGAGAAAATACTTTGATTTCTTGGTACCTTTTTTTTCTTTCTGCCTGGTCATTTCTTGAGGCATTAGACCTCAAACAGGCTTAGAGTCAGAGTCAAATTCTCCTGGGGAGGAAGGACAAGTTCAAGGGACACATAAGAATAAAATAAAAATAAAAATGTCTTCAATCTGTTACTTTTTGGAAAGACCAATATAAAGTTTACTATCTTCAAGAGAAGTGGTAAAGTTGATAAAGTGTAGTTTTATTTGAAGGACTTATGTTGTAATTATGCATAGGGAGTAATGAGGCAATATTAAACCTTCCCTTTATATATCTATTGCTCTTTTCAAAATAATTTTTCAAAATAATTGACTGAAATTAAATGTTAAAGAATCATCACATATTTAAATTAAGCACTTTAGAGGTTAGATAATTACATTATTTTCACTCTCTATTTGAGGAAATATTTAAGTTGGGCAAAGTAAAATAGAGAAAGAGGAAATAAAAATAAGAATGCAATAATATTACAGTTTTCCCACCATGGAAAATGTAGCTCCAGAATTTTTATTAACGGCTAATTGCTGCACAATGGGTTTATTAACTACTCTAGTCAGGTTTTATCACCATCTCTTAACAATATAAAGTTGTTTGAAAACTTTGTAGAATTCCTTTAGACCATATGATGAGAAATGTTTCTTTCAAAAGAAAAATATATAAGAACTACCTAGGGCCATATTTCTCTGACTATAGTTGACCAGTCACAGTTTTAGGAGATCAATTCCTTGTGTGTTTATGTCTTGTGTGTTTATGTGTTATGTTCCTTTGGACATTGCTGATTAGTATAGAAAGGGAGTAGGAAAGTTCCTTTTCTCCTACCTGTCAAAGAGAATAATACAGTTGTGCAAGAGTTAATGTGTGGTGTAGGATTTGAGTAGGAAACCCATGCCTAGATTAAAAAGCTTGATGAATATAGACTTGGCTATTTTAGGTGTAAAATAAATGATTACAACAAATGACCTTCTAAATCTAATTCTTTTTGCTTTGTGATTCATAATATTGATTGTGAAGAACATTACTCTTTTTTTATTACTTTTTTTTCCACAAAAAAGTGCCCTGGAAATAGTAAGTATTTAAATAAACCATTCTTCGAATGAGTCAGCAGAACATTCTTCTTAAATAACTACGGTTTTTTACAAACTTGTAACAAGATTTTCTAAATACATGTTCTATGTACTTGGATTCTTTTAGTTAACATTTTTTTTCTGTGCCTGCATCTCACCCTGCATGCTCATATGCCCTATTTTAAGTTAGGAAGTGAGGTTTTGGAGGAACCTATCCTACTTCTGAATATGGAATCCTGTACTTTATAATAATGACAGTTATTATTTAATATTAATCTCAAGAGAGAGAGAGAGAGAGACTACATTGACCTGAAGATACCAGAAAAGATGAGTAAGTCCCTTTTGAGGTTTATTTTTCTGTCATGGGTTGAGTGGTCCACCAAAAACTCTTTATATCTGGATGTTGTGAATGAAATTTTTTTCTGGGAAAATGGTGTTTATAATGAAATTAAATAAGCATCTTGAGATAAGATGAATCTTTGAATTAATTGAGATGGGCCCTCCATCCAATGACTAGCTTCCTCATAAAAGAAAAAGGCAGAAGACAAGCAGAGAAAGCCATGTGACAGTAGAAGGAGAGATGGGAGTTGAGTATCCCAAGAAACATCTGGCACAGTCAGAAGTTGGAAGAGACAAGGAAGGATTCTATGTTACAGCTCCCAGAAAGAGTAAGATGCCTCTGACATTTAGATTTCAGACTGCTGGTCAGCAGGACTATAAGAGAATATGTTTATATTGTTTTAAGTTATCCAGTTTATGGCAATTGTCATAGTGGCCCTAGGAAATTAATATGCTATCATGCTATCCACTTTATAAACCCAGGACTAGCAAAACATTGAAAGGTGAATTAATTGGGAACTACATGGCACTCTCAAATTGAGTAATTGAGAAGACTCTAACAGTGACTACTAATGAAGGTGAGGTCAGAGTATAAGGAGGGTATAGTTTGCCAGGGCTGCCATAACAAAATAGCACAGACTGGGTGACTTAAACAACAGTAACTTATTTTCTCAAAGTTCTGAAGACTGGAAGTCCAAGTTGAAGGTGCCAGAAGAGTTGGCTTGTACTGTGGCTGCTCCCCTAGGTTTATAGATGGCCATCTCCTCCCTGTGTCCTCACTTGGCCTTTTTGTTCTTGTTGTGTGCCCATCCCTGGTCTCCAGTGTGTATCTACAAATCTCTTTTTAAAAGGACACTGGTCAGATTGGATTAGATCCCTTGCTAACAACCTCAAATTAAATTGATTACCTCCAAATATAGTCACAAGTCTAAGTTACTGGGGGTTAGGGATTCAACATATGGATTTTAGGAGGACACAAACATTTCTTAGCAGTACTTTTAGCAAGGATGGGTTCTGAGGGTGAGAAGATGATACAATTTGAAGAACCCAGAGCCAGAGAGGACTTTGTTGAGAGGGATGACTAAGAGGAACTGTGAGCATTCTTGGGGGCATGGAGTGAAGCTCAAGAGGAAGTGGGCTGAGAAGTGAATTCTCTTCATTTGTTCTTCTCCTGGAAGAATAGGAAAGGGAGAAAGACCACTTCTGCATTATATGGACACCCATTTTCTGGAGAACAGAACAAGGTTGAGAAGAACAGAAAGGGATTCTTGAGGGACCTGTGGAAGACACCTAGCACTACTTCAAACTGTCACTTGTAGTCAATTCTGCAACTTGAATGTATTACCAGAACTGGACTAGAATAACTCTTTTATTATAATTGAGGAGTTAATGAAAATATACAAGTTGTATAACATATTCTCAAAACTATAGGCATGCTGGTAGCAGTTTTAAAAACCTTACTTCTTATGGAATTATTTTACATATTCTCAATTAAAATGTGCATGTCTTAATGAACAGTATATAATTTAAAACATCACAGAGATTGACAGGTGTTCTAGGATTTAAGTGCTGAATTCTTAGCAAGATTGTTTTCCCAATATTCAAAATGCACTTAAACATATTTTAAACTTTCTATACTCTACTGTCTTATTTGTTAAGATGAAAGATTGTTCATATCCAAAAACCTAATTAAATTATGGGATGTCATTTTAATAGCAATTGCTGAAGAAATGGTTTTAGTGAGTGTAGCATATTTCTTACTGTATCTTTACCACCCAGCACTAATTGATATTTGATAAATATTCATTTAACTGGATTAAACTGCAATAGATGTAGGCTCATTTTCCTAGATATATAAATAAACCACTAGAATATAATTACTATTTGAATGTCTTGATGTATTCTGGGAAATGAAATAATTGGTGGTAAATACTTAGATGTATTACCAGTTTGTTCTTTATTCTCAGGTACTCCTTAGTTATATATTTATTAAAATTTTTCACAGATAAAACAAATTGAGCTAAGTTTTTACAAACTACTTCATATATTCATATGCATTTTGAATTTCTGATTATATTTGGTCAGGAAATGAAACTGGTTTGGGTTAAAAGTTGTCAGAAATATTTTAGAAACTCCATTCCTTCTTTTAAAAAACTGTTAAATCTCTGAAAATGATTAAATTAATGGTTGTCTATGCTTTGATAGATTTTATCAGGAGCAGAAAATGTAAAAAATTACATCCAATAATTTGGGAAAATTCTGCTGGAAAACATTCACAAATAAATAAGAGTACAAAGGGCTGAGCTATTTAAGGAAATAAGTGTATAGTATTTGAAAAGAAAGCAGCCACTAGAGGACACTGCTGCTCTTCATAAAACCAACTTGACGCCATTAAAAAATACTGAATATTTAAAAGTGGGGGTTCAGTTGGGCAAATTTGGATTTTGCTCTGAAATACTATAAAAAAATAAATTCATTGCAGTTAATATTACTTATCAGACAATTTAAAAACTCTGAGCACTTAAGTTGTCATTGCCATCAAACAAATTTTACTGGTCTTTGAAATGTGTATTTGGAAAAAGAAAATACACATAATGGAAGTACACTTACAGCACTCCACAGTAACTTCTCTCAGATAAATCCTGTTACATACTCATTGTAATGTTTCTAATCCTCATAATATAAAATAATAATGGTGATAATAACTCAGCTACATAGATAGCTTCCCTTTGAGTGGCTATGGTATATTTCTGTATTCAGAGTTCATATTCATAATACAGAAGACATTCATACTTACATGTTCATAGTGAGATGGAAAGACAGGTGGTATAATCACTAATTTTGAAAGGGAAGGAATTGAGGTCCAGAATATCATTGCTTATCTAAATCACAAAGGAGTTAAGGTGTAAATACACATGTCTACATATACACATATAAGAACAAACCTGAGAAGGAAGTAGTGTTTTGTGTAAATTTAATAGAAAGAATTATTCACAATTAAATACTAGATTACATTCAAACACCAGCATACAAATTATGGAGAGGGACAAATGAAAGTTTGTGGTATATTTCATGAATAGTACATATTATGATCTTCAGTGGAAATCAACTTAAGCAACTTACTGTATTTAACTATAATCTAAAAATAATTAGCCATTATTGAAATATAACCTACATTTTCTGGTCTAAAACAATGGAAACACAATTAAAGAGATATATACATATGCTCAAATAGCATACATTGCATAACTCATGTGAAAAACATGCTGAATGTTGTAGGTATGAAATTTAGGAGATAATTGTAGGTTGCAGTAAACGGAAGTGCTTATGGAGTAAGTAGAATTTGAACTTGGCCTTGAAATGTGACAAAAATCAGAAGGGTGGGGAAGGCATCACAGCCTCGAAGAGACTCAGCGATCTGATTACAGTACATAGATCTGGCTGTTTGGTGAGTAGCATCAGGGAGAAGTAGTTGGAGGAATTCAAACGGATGAGCTGTGTGTGCTTTTGAATTGTGGCTGAGATTTGATTCAAAAAATTTAAAGGAGATCCATGACATGATCAACGCAGTAATTAGGAAGATTAACCTGTGTGCAAAGTAGACTTTTAGGAGAAGAAACTATAGTGAGAAATAGTTTCATAGAACAGAGGAGATGGCATGAGCCTCAATTAGGATAGTGGTGATAGGATGTGGAAAAGAAAGGACTAAAACAAAACTGATTTAGAAATGTGAAACTAAATGGATTTTTGACTGACTGTATTTGGATGTCTCAGAAAGGAAAGATGATAGAAGGGGTTATGAGAATTTAAACCCAGAGAAGAGGAAACCAAAGGAAGAGGGACTGGATTTGTACCAAAAAAAAAAAAAAAAAAAAAAAAACCACACATGGAAATCAGTTCAGCTTTAGATATGGTAAAATGTCTTTCATTTGATTAAATATAATGATTCTCCTGAGAGATATGGAGCAGAGCTGCAAAAAGAAGTTAGGTTGTCAGTATAAATTTATATAGTTATATTTAGAAATGCTAATTAAACCAGAAGGAGGGGTAAATTTCTGAGTGAAAGAGAAAAAAGAGAATGGGGATTAAAAGCTAAAATGTGGGTTAATCCACATTTTATTGTTAGAGGAAAGAATAGTTACCATTGAGGTATTCAAAATAATTATCTCCTGTATCTGTGTACAGAAATGAGATCATTCACAAGTGCACAAGGACAAGGGAAGCGTTCAAGTGAAACTCTAAAAACAATTTTGATGGGTGGTGAAAATACTACAGAATTAAGTAGCTGTGAGGTCATTTCCACATCAGAAATTGCCATTTCATCAGGGTCTTGGAAAGAGAAGTAAGATAAGATGTTGCTGAGTTTCCAAGAAGAGGGGAAATAGAAGCTAGTGTAAATAAATGTTTAAGAATATTGACAGTGAAATGAAATCAAATAGAAAATTAAGATCAAAGGGTTAACCATTGTATTTAGCTGTTATGTTATCATATTTCAGAAAGGAGATAGCATGCATGCAGCCAAAAAAAAAAAAGAAGAGAGAGAAATGAAAAATGCAAGACAGAGAACAATCGAAGGACAAAGTGTCAGAGGAGACAGGGGGGACTGAGGACACAGTCGAAGCAATAGCTGTGGAAAGCTGCGATAATGCAGCACTGATCAGCCTGAAGAGATGTGTGGATTTACAAGGGGATATTCTCTACTATCTCAAATCTGTCTTGAAATTATATCTAGGACAAGTCAATCAATTAAAAACCAGGATGCCTTCAATCATCTTTGTGTTGTAGGGATGAGATATCTCACACAAAGACACACACACACACACACACACACACACACACACTGACGCATGTAGTGTACAGAGGGTGACACTGCTTGCCTCACATTTGTTTTGATATTTGTTGCCAAATAAGAATCCTGACTGCTCTGTTGAATAAACAGTGAGACACTTGCTTGCCATGAGACTCCTATTGATGTTCATATTTTTATCAAATAACACATGAGAAAGAAACAGCCATTTTCAACTTCAGAAAGGAGTAGGAATATTAAAGCATATTGACCAGTGTTCAAAATCTCCCCAGTTTTGCCATTTTAATCTGAAGGGTGTCTATTTTTAAGTAGATATTTCCACCATCAAATGCCAAACAATAGGATTCTGAAATATTTTGTCATTCACAAATAACAGCAGCAGAGTCCTGGTTGTGTCTAACCACTATTGGGAGAAGAGCTTCCTGTCAAATATTCTCATCTTGTGCTGATCCAGATGCAGAGCTTATGTATGACCTTGCTCTGCTACTCACTTCCTTTACTTTTCTGATTCCTGGCTACCTGCTTGGCCTTTCAGTCATCCAGCATCTCTTCTAGTAACTGCTTACCTGTGTGGTTTCGGTCCCCTGCCTGTCTAGCTGATTGACTGCTATGCTCTGATCTCCTCTACCAACAAGGTTGTTGATCAAATATTGCTCCCTTTTGTGCTGAATTACCACCCTGAATTGCCTCCTCTAACTTGGCGTAGGACATGTCGACATGTATAGTCTGCTTGTCGAAACACTTGTACCTGATCTTTCTTTTCTATGCCTGCTTTCCTAATCCTTACTCACCACTGTTTGGAAAAAATTTTTTTCTGAAGTTCTAGCAGAACAGTAGTTAATGATGCTGCTAAGGTTTCCAATCCAAGCTTTTCAGTGATGGTATCAGAAACAGGAAACCATGAAGTAGATCATGAGCTTGATTGTGGACCTATGTAATTTGTAATAGATTTACAGTCACTTGCTGGCGGGGATATGTTCTGAGAAATGTGTCAGTTGGTGATTTTGTTGTTCCAACGTCATAGAGTACACCAAGACAAACCATGCTGTGATGCATGGCTATGTCACTGGATGGTGTATGTGGGCAGCTGTTGACCAAAATTTTGTTTTGTGGCTTAAAATTGTATTGTATTATCCAGTTTAATACGAGTTGAAACATACTTACTATTATTTCACCATTCATGGAGAAAATGATCATCCAATTTTATGGTAATGTATTAACTGTTATTCAGGTATAGATGCATGAGAATTTGGTATTATAGTTTTAGAATTCAGTATTATATTTTAATATAATATATTTTATATATTTTAATAACAATTTTACATAATATATTTTGAATATATATAATTTTATTATATTCTTAATATGATATATTTTTTACTTGTAATTCCCAACTGTGGAATGCTCTCATGGACTTTTCTAGTAGTAAAACGATGTATCTTTCTTAAGACAAAATAATTTTAGACATAAGCATGACTTTTAAAAAATCTAAATTTTGGCCCACTATAAATATGTATATTTCCCCAGTGTGGGTTCATTAATGTAGCATCAGTGTTTCTTTTATGAAAGATTTATTATAGCATAGTATTTGGGAGGAGGAGCAATTGTTCTTATATTTGTGTCTAAATTCCCCATGATGTTTCTTTTTCCTTTATCCCACACTACCCCAAAGGAAATGAAAATGGAAGACAATTCAGAATAAATATATCAAAGGCTTCTCCATGCCAGTGGCGAGCTGCTGAGAAGTGATTCTATCCCAAGACCCGTCATCTGGAGAGCTTGGGAGGGTGTCATGGTACCTAACATATTTTGATAGAATTCTTTCAACAGCTACTAGATTAGAGATCCCAATTTGTGACAAATAGCTCAAGAGTCACCTCATGATGACTTCCTCTTGTTATTTAGATCCCCACATTAACTGCAAATAGGCTCTGTGCCTGTTCTCTGTACAACCTTTTCCATATTGCTGTCTCTGACTGTGAAGCACAGAGTCATAATCAGACTTCTGGAACTATTTCCTTCATTGTATTCAGAAATTATTTAGCTGAAAGAACACGATGACAGTGATTCTCCAGAATTCAGCTTGATGCTTATATATAGGAGGCATTCAATAACTGCTCATTAAAAAAAATAAATTTATGAATTTGTCTTCCTACTTTATTTAATTTGCATGACCAAATAAAATTTTTATTTTTTGTTTTTATTTGGTAAGGTTAAAAAAATATAGCAGAAGCTTAATAAATATTTGATGACTATATCAATATACTGTATACTGGTATGAGTATGACACATTTACTTTATTGAGTTCAATATAAGAGGGGATAAGAAGGCAATGAATGTGATAGGTATCACACAAGGAAAACTTGATGGACATTTTGGGAATAGACATAAGTAGCACAATAGAGATCAGGGATATATTTGTGACTTAATTTACTTCCTGCTGACTCTGATTGGCAAAGTCTGCAAATTAATGCAGAATGAGTTTCTGTCTAGAGACCAGCACATTCTGAACCTAAATCTTGGGTTTATCATGATGTTTCAAAAATATTTTAAAATGTTGAATTCATAAGATGAATCTAATAAGGCAGAATTTAATAGTGAGAAATGGAAATCCGTGTATAATTGAGTCCAAAAATCAAAGAATGGGTAAAAAACACTTAGAATAATTTTAACTCTCAGTCCAAAACTAATCAACATTGAGTTAGTTTCTAAAAACGTCATCCACATGGTATTTCATTGGCACCATATTATCTCTTCAGACAGATAATTATTCTCTCTCTGCAGTGTGAGTTTTGGAATTCACCAAGTCAATTATCATACTGACTCATTATGTGCTTAATATATGTCTTGCATATTTTCCAAAATGATTTGTGACAGCTACTTTGGCTGCTTTTTTTTTTCAAATACAGGTTGTAGACAAGGTAAAGTACAAAAACAAAAACAAAAACAAAAAAAACAACAACAAACCTACAGAACATCCAAAATGATGACTAACATTAAAGCAGTGCTAACATCAGCAATAATTATGAAACTAGGTACACATTTATTGTTAACTAACAAAAAATTATTAAGCAAATATTTATTGAAGATCTACCATGGGCCAGGTACTCTCATGGGTTCCATATAAGGAAACACAATATCTAATGATCTCAGAAATAACTGTAATTGCAACAATGGTAAGTTCTAAGAAGATAATATATTTTTCTCTGCTGATATAACTGATGAAAATATTAGATTTGGTTAAGATGAAAACTAGTCAGCTCATTGATTAATGCAATATTAGAAAATATGTATTCCTTATACAAATTATTGGATGAGGAAAAAGAAATAATATTTAAGGAGGTAACTTGCCATTAACTATCAAACTATATATTGTGAATGTCCTTGGACTCATGGAAATTAATAGTAGCCCAAACTGACTCATATATCCAGAAGACTAATCTCCTGGGAATTTGACTAAAAAGATCTTTGAACTGATATAAGAGGATGTCTACATGTGAGAAAATTAATTAATTATGGTCCTATCATTGGTCATAAAAGTAATGATGTATTATCTTTTTTTGACCTTATGGTACAATGTTGGACTTAATGTTTTTCTTTTTCT